>MIQA02021317.1:0-23975 GCA_001887855.2 Sclerospora graminicola | reverse complement strand
AAAGCGACTTGTGTCTAAGAAGGCGAAACGTATACTGATTTATCCTATATCCAATACTCCCTTTGTGTAACCTACCTCAAATAACACGCCTGACCAGTCATGTATCTTACCCACGCAACCCGGCTAACTCCGACTCTGTGTACCGGTACGGCCGGTACACCAACCCCAAATGGTACCCACCCGGCCGGTACACTGACCCCAAATGGTACCAACCCGGCCGGTACACTGAACCCATATGGTACCAGTCCGAATGGTACATGGTACCCGACCGGCTCGGCCGGATAGCGACCCATCCGCGCCCCTCGGCCGCTGACGCTAGCAGTCCCTTGGCAGCCTTTCCTACGATCCCGGTGCATACTCTTTCCACTAGAACAATCCTCTTCTTCCGGGCTCCTTCCACTCCATCCTTACGAACAGTTCGCCATCTTGGCCGTCCGCCATCCGCGCCTCGGCCGTCCAACCTCCATAGTCCTTCCGTCTGCTCAGCTCGCTTATCCGACTATCCTCGCCCGCCGACTTGGTTTCCAGCCAGGCACCGCCCGACTGCCTACCAGGGTGCCGGGCAGTCCCAAATTACATCTTATTCCTGGCCGGTCTGGGCATCCGGCTTAGGGTAACATTTCGGCCAATCCGGTGCGAGCATCCATCATCATTAGTCTGTTAACTTCTGGAGCACTTCACCACAGCCGCCCCTGAGCCTTGTCGCAGCCGCACAACGGTTGAGGCACGCGCTCATCACATTTCCCACACTTCGATTTTCAACGCCTCTATGTCTGATCGTAACGACGCCCCCATTGCTCCTGTGCCGGGCCACTCCCTGGTCAATACCCAGCTATCGGCCGTAGGACCGGATGCTCATCAGGCCGGCCCAGAGCATCGCCCCGGGCAACCTGACCTGGCCGCTCTGCAAGCTCAAGTCGCTGCGTTGACCGCTCGCGTGGCCAGTCTAGAACAAGCGAACACCGATTTAGCTGCGACCGCCCGGCTGGCTAGCCAGCAAGCAGACGAATCTCGGGTCCGGGAAGTCCTAGCGACTTTCCAGTCTCGCGACCGGATTGGCCAGCTGGAAAACGAGAACGCCGACCTTCTCCAAGCGAGAGATCGCCTCCGTCAACAGTCGGACTCACAGCGTGTCCAAAACCAGAAAGTCATGGCTGCCTTGAAAATCCAAAGTAAGTACCTTCCGTTTGTTCTGGTTCGCCTCCCACTCATTCACTCCGTATATGCTCTCAGACCAAAACGTCATGAACCTCCGTGTCTTGATGATCGAGTCTTTCCAGACTGCGCGTGAATTGACGACGCGCTACGACGGCTATATCAAGCTCTCCCAACGGTTGGAAGGTGCGCAGCAGGAACTGGGCAAGTTGGAGGTCCGCCGGATCCGTCTTGCTAAGAAGCTAACCAAGTACCAGAAGGCGCTATATCAATCGGCCGATGCATCGGCCGACCTTAAGCGCCGGGTCCGGGAGCTTGAGGCCGCATACGCTGAAACCCAATCGGGTGTGTGTGACGCCCGGGAGACGTTCACTCGGCTTGCGGAAGAGCGTGCGGATTGCTTTTCTTCTCTCAAAGAAGATCGGGCTCGTCTAGCAGCTTCGGCGTCCCGGGTGAAAGGTCTCATGAAGGGTCCTGCTCCCATCCGGGAGGCTATCAGGCACCTCCTTGAATTGGCCTGTCCGCGGGACCCTGGTCCGGCCGCTTCCGCCACGCCCCTTCTTCCGTCCGCTGCTAATTCCGCCGCGGCCGCTCAGACATCTGACGCGGGAACTCCCGCCCCTGGTCCAGCGACTGGTGATACGGGAAAAGTTTCTCGCTTACGGATTTGGAATACTACCCAGAACCCTAACCCGCCGCCAGCGCCAGTCAACCAGCAGGCGGCTTCTCCCCTGCCCACTGAAGATCCGCCTGGGCACAAAGGCAAGCGCCGATCCAGTCGGGTTGCGTCGCTTCAAGGCCCCGTGGCAGCCAAACGGCCCAAACGGTCCGCCGCGCCGGTGAGCGCGGCTCTAGTCCATGGGGAGAGCGGGCCGAGTCCTAGGCCCACTTCGATGTCGGCTCCACCGGCTTCAGGAAAGTCCCCCCGTCTTCCTCGCGCTGCCAGATCTTCGTCGAAGGCTCCGACTACTCCGGCTCTCCTTAGCGTCTCCCCTCATGATCCCCAAGGTCCATCCACCGCCTCCCCTGATGGAGAAGAAGCGTCTGGCCTATCGGGGCTGGATTCTGACGAGGCTACCACTGAGGACTTTGAGGAATTGCCTTCCCCAGACCCCTTCGCCTTCGACGAGAACGAGTCCAAGGAATCCTCGGAGGAGTCTCCTCCGTTGTGGATTCCCCGCCGGAAGGTCATGACGGCCCTCGAACTGGCCGCGGCGGTCCCTTGGTCAAAGGCGCAGTTGGAAGGTCTGCGTATCCAAGACCTCACTGGCGCCTTGGTCACCAAGTCGTTGACTCGTCCGCCGCTGTGGATATTCCCACCGGCCCTCGCCGTGCCCAAGGCCGAGGACTGGAATGCCAAGCTTGTGGCGATTGGGCCGCTGAACGCAATTCTGTCACAGGAACCTTGGGCTATACTGGCGACAGAGATGCCGGACATCGGCCTGCCTCGTGCTGGCTGGTTCGCGGAATTGCGGGACGTCCGCAAGGAGTACCTCTCCCGGCATGGACAATCCATCTGGGAGTCAACTCATCACCTTTGCATTTCTGTTGCCGCCGGACGCGAATCTCCCGAGCTAGCCAAGTACTGGATCGACCGCAAGAACCGTCGCAAACGCGCGACCGAAGGCTGGGCTAAGGTCTGCAACTTCGTGGTCGATGGAATCCAACGCGGCCACTGCGACCTGGACATTTTCCTCCACCCGATCATGCTACATCTGGCCAACCGCCGCGTAGAGAAGAGCGGGATCTCGGCCGAAGGCGGGACTTGGTATCCAGGTTTGGGCCAGTGTCAGGTTCCCACTCTCCAAGCTTCTCTCGATGCGCTCGACCAGCAAGATCCATGGCGTAACCAGTTTCGGCAGGATCCCGATCGTCACCCTGGCCTCCGCGTACCCCGACTCCGGAACAAGTTTCGCTGAGCTTCGTCAAGGGTGTCCCACGAGGCTAGCCTTGCATACATCGTCTTCTTTATTTGTTACTGGCTGTTAACCTCGATAATACACTTTTCTTTCCATTTTTTACGTAAGAAACCGCTTGCTCATTTTCTTCGTCTGACTTCTCCCATCCGGCACCATACTGAATCGAAGACAACTCCGGAAAACCACTCCATCCGGACCATACTGAATCGAAGACAACTCCGGAAAACCACTCCATCCGGCACCATACTGAATCGAAGACAACTCCGGAAAACCACTCCATCCGGCACCATACTGAATCGAAGACAACTCCGGAAAACCCTTCCATCCGGCACCATACTGATTCGAAGATAACTCCGAAAAAAGACCGATCGGACCCGACTAGCTCCATCCACCGATTACTCGGCTGAGCGGTGTTATCTGGTCCGGCCGTGCCTGTTGCCCTGGGGTCGGGCGGACTAGTTCTCCGTCCCACCTTCTTCGTGGGTCTGCATAACCCCGAAGCGATTCCGGCTAGTCCGCCGGCGGTCGAACTCCCTCATTAGAGCTCCGCAATTTAAGTCTAGCTCGTCCACCCACGACTGCTCCTCGCAATTTTTCCACTGCACGAGAAACTCCCTGTGAATCCGCCCAAACCGGGTTTTCCGTCCGTTCCGGACGTCCAAAATTTCTTCTACCTCGTACTCGTCCGGGTCTAACGGCTTGTCCCAACTGTCTTCCGGCAGCAGAGCTTCATCGAAATCTAACCGGTCATTTTCCCCTGCAAGGCGTATATTCGGGCGGTCCGGGAAGTGCTTCGCCAACTTCAACTTGGAGACATGTACTATCGGGAAAACGCTGTATTCCGTACCGGCCGTGACCAGCTTAACTGCATGATCCCCGACCAGTTCTGCCACTCGGAAGGGGCCATGCCACATATGCGCCAGCTTCCGCGCATAGCCTTCCTTGACCCGATCCAGATACAGCCACACCCGGGAGCCGGGCTCGATGCCGTGTTCTCCGGCGCGGTCGTTGTTTTGGTCGGCGCGATCCTTGATTGCTTGTCGGAGACGTTCGTTTACTTGTTCCCTCGCCAGTGAGTAGTGGCGCTGCACTCCCATCCTCCAGCGGCGAGCGTCTCTGTCCCGGCTTCTGGTGCACCCTATTGGTATGGCGGCTTCCAAAGTGGATCGGGGATCCCATCCGTAAGCCAGATAAAAAGGGGTGTCGCCCCTTACCCGGTCGTACGACGAGTTGAGAGCAAAGACCAGTCTCTCGGCATATTCGTCCCAGTCGCATTGGTCGCCTCCACCACGTACATCTTGAGGGCTCTGGTTAGGGTCTGGACCATCCTTTCAGCCTTTCCATTCGCCTGCGGGCGGTAAGCCATAGTGGCGCTCTGCTTCTGTCCTAGGATTTTATTGAAGGCTCGGAATACGTCTGCCATAAATCCGGGCTCCCTATCGTGCCGGATGACCTCGCTCGCCCCGAAACGCCTGAACACACATTCTTCGTAACTTTGCGCAACCTGTTGGGCGGTACGGGTGGAACTAGCCTTTGCTATAACCAGCCCGGTAAACAAATCCGTCCAGATCAGCAGCTCCATTTCGAGATTTGGGTAAGGACGGGATATGGTCCATCGCGATAACTTGAAACGGATAAGTGGCCTGTATGTTTCCAGGCGACCGTCCTCTGACGGTCGGCCGGCCTTTCCCGGTTTCGCAATCTGGACAGCTCCCCACGTAGGCCTGAACGCTACGGTAAAGCCCCCGCCAGTGGAAATGTGTCTTGACCTTGTGATATGTCCGGCCGATGCCCTGATGTCCCCCTTCCAAGCTCACATGGTAGTGATGGAGAATATCCGGCTGTAGAGTAGCGGGTATGACTAGCCGAGCTGATCTATCTCTCTCGATCTCCGGCTGGTCGGCGTCTCGGTAGAAGAACAGTAGCTCGTTTTCGTCCACTTCGTAATCCGGGGCCAACTTGAAACATTCCTTTGCTTGTTCGGCGGTCAGTTTATTCACTTCTCCGTTAAGGTACGCCTTGAGATCCACTATCCACGCTTCCTCGTTCTGCGCTTGGAGAATCCGCTCTGCTCGCAACTGTTGAACTATCCCCTCGGTCATTGTTTCTGGGGATAATGGGCCATCGGCCGAAGAACGACGCTTCTGCGATCGGGTAACGGCGTTCACCCGGATTGTCTCCTCCATGTTGGCTGGACGGATGATCTCGGGCAACCGGTTGATCTCCGTCAGGTCTGATAACAGAGCCGGATCGGAAACCGTTACCCCCACGTTGTCGCGCATGGCCAGCGTAGCCAAGTGATCCGCGCTCTTATTCCAGTCTCGTTTGACGTGCAGCAATTCGTGTTCCGGCCACCTCCGCAAGGCGGACATAACCCGATCATTTAACAGTCTCAGCCGCGGCGCCTTGCAATCTATCTCTCCGGTGATTTGTCGGATCACTAGGTTGGAGTCACCGCATATGATGATCCGCCCCTGTGTCCGGCCAGCCAACAGATCCAGAGAAAGCAGCAGTCCTCTATACTCCGCTTCGTTCACCGTGATGCCAGGCGTGAAATCCGAGGCGGCCGCGACCACTTTCCATTCGGGCAGCTTCCACAAAATGGCACTATAGGCCCCGACCCCTTTCTTTACACTCGCCGACCCATCGAAACTCAAAACCATTAGTTCCTCCGTGGGTCCCACGGTTGGCGGCGGCAACACGATAGTTTGTCGAGGCTGCTTCCGAGGTGCGATCGCTATCAGGGCTTCCTCCACTTCTGCCCTGGGGGTAATGCTGGCAGCTAGTGTGCCCAGTATTTCCTCTTCCCCTTTAGTACACTTAATAACTTCGAGGGACCACTGAGACAACAGAGCCGCCCATCTGCCCAGCCGGCCGTCAATTCCATTCGCCGTCAGGAGCCACGATAGGGTCGACCGTCTGGATAGTACTTTGATAGGCCGAGACACCAGCATAGTATAACACACATCCAAGATCCGTAATAGAGCCAGAACTTCCTTATCCACCAACCCCTAATTAACTTCATTAACTTTCAAGGTCCGGCTGGTGAAGGTCACGGGACAGTACACTCCATCGTGATCTTGCACGAGAGCGGCCGAGACGGCCCACTTGTTAGCGTAGATGATGACCACCGGAGTCTTATTAACATCGAAATGTTTCAAGACCGGTGTGGTCGCCATCTTCGCCTTTAGCATGCCAAAAGCCACCATCGCTCGGGTCATATGGTCGTCCGGGCCGGCCGCGCCGGGGTCCGGCGGCCGGTCGCTTGTCTGGGCAGACAAGGGCGTTTCCCCATTGGCTGAACTACCCGAAAAGGGCGCTTCCTCATTGGCCGAAATACCTGAGGAGGGCGCTTCCCCATTGGCTGAAATATCCGAGAAGGGCGCTTCCTCATTGGCTGAAATTGCCGGCCCGGCCTGCATCTCCGCTTGCCTATCCTGCTCTCTCAACTTATGGTAATCCACCTCCCGCAACTCATACAAGACCGCCGCATAGACTGCAAAATCCTCGATGAACCGACTGTAATAATTCAGGCTGCCCAAAAAGGATTGCATAGCCTTTAGGGATCGCGGGAAAGGCAGATTACTCAAAGACTCCAAATCCTTCGGGTTAGCCTCCAATCCGGCAATCGACACTTGATGACCCAGATAGGTTACCTTAGTCTTTCCCCAGAAACTCTTAACCACACTAATCAAAAGATTCCACTTTTCACACGTAACCATCAGTTTCTCCACTTTGTCACACAATAAATCCCAGGTAGTTGCCGTAACGAGAATGTCATCAATGTAAGACCGCCGCCCCAAAACTGAAGGTTTTGAATCGGGGTCCGGGTCACCTTCGGCGAACACATCCCCGACCAGAGCCGGATCTTGATCCGCCTTGATCTTGAAGTGTCCGTACAGCGCGTTATCTATCAGCGGTTGATAAATCTGCGGGGCATTCTTCAGACCGAACGGCATCCGGTTCCACTCGAACAACCCGAAGGGCGTCACGAATGCAGAGATCTCCCGTGCCCGATCGGTCATAGAGACCACCCAGAATCCGCTGGCCATGTCCAATGAGCAGTACCACAAAACTTTATCCAGGTCCTCCAGCAGGTCGTTTATCAGCGGCATCGGGTAAATCATCAGCTTAGTCAGCCGGTTCACCAGCCGGTAGTCGATGCACAACCTTATGTCCACCCCATTCTTCTTAATGATAATTACAATGGGCGAAGCCCATGGCGAGGTGGACGGCTGAATTATCTTGGTGGCCAGCAGACCCTTGATAAGCTCTGAAAGCTTTTCCCGATACTGGGGGGCGACTCTTCGGCATCTCTGTGCCACCGGCTTGGCACCTCCCACATCGATATCACAAACCGCCCCATGGGCAGCCGGAGGAAGTGCGTTCCCTGGTCCAATCAACAGATGTCGTCTTTTCCATATAATATCCTTCAATCTGCTGATCTCCTCCGGGGTGTTCACATCCGGGTCTCCCACTTGTAGATCGTCGATAGTGACTGCTGGGGGCAGGGGATCACTTCCGTTAGCACCGCCATCTGTTCTTCCATGCCTTCAACATATAGTTCGCCCCCTTCATGAATGCAGACTTGATCGGCTTCGGCCGCTTCCGAATTCTGCTCGGCCGGCTGGGCCGATCCGCATTCGTCTATTTCCGAATTTTGCTCGGCCGGCTGGGCCGATCCGCATTCGGCTATTTCCGAATTCTGCTCGGCCGGCTGGGCCGATCCGCATTCACTTCGGTCGTCACAACCGTCATCGGGGCTGACCGTATATGCAACTCTGCTTGGTCCTTTCTCCCGAGTCTGTCGTTCGTCCGTCTCCCTCCGAGTGGGCAAAACCAGTTCCGCGATCGGGGCGTAGCTTCGGTCAATACGTTCAGCCGGATCCGGCGACGGCCGGTTCCGCGTCAATATTTTAGTAGGGGTCCGGTACTCAGGCTTATCCACCATCGGAGTCTGGTCCTCTTCTAATTCTCCCTCTTCGCTGACCAGATCGGTGGTTGCCTGAAAAGCCAGGTTTTGCCACTCGATATAGCGTCTTGAGCCAACAGTGACATAGCCCGGCCGGCGGGGCACTTTATCCTCGGCCAGCCACATTCCAATAATCACATCTTCATGCAAGGTGAGGGGTTTTTCAGAGATGTTGGTCACGCTTATGAAGTTTAGATGACCACTCCCTTTAACCACAGATGGTACCCAGCACTCGCCCCTTGTCAGCCATAACTTACTCCGTCGGTCGTGCGGTCGTAACATTACTTCCACCGCCTTTCCCACTGGCACCGTTACAAACTGACCTAGCTTGAGGAACTGGACGTAGGCGCCATATAAGGGCCGCCGGCCGGCCAGCTGAATCTGTACCTCGTCCGGCAACGTCAATGTTCCATGCGATAAGTCCAGCCGTATACCGGCCGGACCATAAAATCCATGCCCAAAATTGCATCCTGCCCGGCCAACTTGCCTACCCAGGCGGTAAAGTAATATACCAACGACCCAGCTAACGTAATCTTGACTCTTGTCCTTCCTTGGGTCATATACGAACTCTCTCCAATGCCTATACATTCCTGCCGCTTCGTCTCGTCTATCTCACACCCCACCTTACGAGCAAAGGTGGTGTCTACAATAGACACTTCTGCGCCAGAATCGAACAACATGGTAGCTTTCTGGTTATTGATTTTTCCATCCGCCTTGGCCTGCTTGAACCATTTATCCGGCGAGTGATACTTCCAATAACCTCGCGACTCGCCAGGTAACAAGTTCAATTCCATTCGCACTTCAGACCGGGAATACTCATCCGTCCGTATACTGCTCACCAGGAAGGGGTCAACCGTACCGGCCGGGACCGGGTGACGTAATCGTCAAACTTACATGTATTGTCGGTTATCCTTTGCTTTGCTTCTTGATTATCCTCCTTACCGACATATGCATAGATACTAACACTAGACCGCTCGGCTCGAACCAGATTCCAACCTGGCGAGCGATCTAGTTTAACATCTTTTCCGCTCCTGGCGGCAACATTCCAGCATGCTTGGTCGGGACGTACCACTTCTTCAACAGGTTGTAGAATTCTTCCATTGGGCACAGTCCCGCCTCATGCACCTCCCCGCAAGCCTTACACGTGAACAGGCAGTGTTCCGCCGGGTGTCCTTTCCTCTCGCACTTCTTGCACGTCAGCCGCTTCCAGCAGCTCCGGTCGTCATGCTTGATGGACCCACAGTGGGTACACTTGCGCTTAGGGTAATCCTGGTCAGCCCGAGCCGGAAAACTCTTCGACTGACCAGAATCAGCTGGTAGCCTGGACGGCCGACTGGCTTCTGCCGAGAAAAGGTACCGATACTGTTCCTCCTCAGACTCGCCCCCAGATCGCTGATATTCCTCTTCCGAGCTAGTCGCGTCTGACTCTCGGGCAACCATGCGGACGGCTCGGGCCGTCCTGGTAGATGACGGCCGGCCTCCTTGATCCGCGTTAAATCGGGACTTGAAACGGCCGGTTCCTACTGCTGCCTTGGGGCCTTGCTTCTTCGCCCTTAGGTACGTGCGCAACGTCACTTCCAGCTCCGTCGTATTCTTCACCCCCAGTAACGCCAGCTGGTTTGCCAGCTCCCGATCGTCCAACGTGCTGATGAACAGTTCCACGTGTTCGCGGGCAGCTTCCGACCGGCTGGTATCTTCTTTAACGGGAATACCAGCTCTCATGCCAGCGACATTCAAACGATGGAGATACTCCAGGGGGGTCTCATCCGGTCGCTTCTTGGAGTGGAAATATTGTCGCGCCGCTGACATTCCAGCTCCGCAGTATTGCTCCTCGAACGCACCGGCCAATCCCCTCCAATTTCCTCGGGTTTCCCGGTTGAGCTGTTGGATCCAGTGTTTCGCTGGGCCCTTCATCAAATCCCCGAAGATCAGGCATTTCTCATAGTCCGACGTCCGGTCTCTGAGAAATGCCGACTTCGTCTTGCTCAACCATCCTCGGGCCTGGTCCACGTCCGCGTCGCGTCCGGTGAAGTCTTTCAGCTCGGACGTGGCCGACATTCGCACCCTCGTGATCGCTCCCGAATCCGCGTCAAACGCTTGGGCCGAGGCTATATGGGCTCGGCGGGACATCCCCAGATCCAGGTCATCCGGATCGTTATGGTACTTGGCCGACCTGACGGATTCCATATCCACGTCGCTGAGAGACAGCTTCCTGTTCGTTGGCCGACGTCCGGTCCGGCGACCTGTCTGACGGCTCGGCGGGGCGGCATGGGGTTCACTTTGCTTGGACCGCACCGACTCCATATCTTCATCATTCGGCTCCCTCGCATAGTACTGGAGTGGTTCGGGGGCCTGTGTTCCACGACGAGCGGGCTGGTCCGGTGACTTCGGACTGCCGCGGCTGGCGCTCAGCCGACGTTGCTCTTCCAAGTATCGCTCCATCATCGCCGAAAACATGTTTTGCAGGTGATCCGGCACCTGAAGGCTCTCTTGAGGGGCGACTTGAGGGACGACTTGAGGGACGACTTGAGGGGCGGCCGGGCTGCCAGATTGACATTCCTTTTTGATCCGCCCATCCGCGTCTTCGTCTTCCTCCTTCGGTTCTGGATCCGCCGTCGCCGTCCGCCAGGCCTGTACGCTGTACTGGCCGGCGTTCTTCCGCTCGGGCGTACCCGGATCCTCACGTCCTCCAAGTTTCATGGCTGTCGCCACACGCGCTGCTCCCCTTGGGCCAAGCGTCATGCGAGTGATACCCACCGATGAATCCGATGAGTCCGCTTCCGAAGGGGCAGACTCGTACTGCGAAGAGCCTGAGTGTATACCGGCTGGTTTGCTTGTCGCCGGCGGCGTGGACGGCGCCACTCCAGTCGTAGCTGTCATCTTTTTCGACGGCGGCGAGCAACCCACTAGCGGTACCAAGTGGTCGTGCAGGGCGCTGGACGCTTCCTTCAACTTGTCCATCTTCAGATCAAACAACTCGTTCGGATCAAACACGCCGGTGTTGATGCCGGCTTGTTTAAGTTGGTCGAATAGTCCTCTAATGAGGGACACGTGGCCGTCTGAGAGAGTTGGGGGAGAGACGGGACCTTTCAATCCGCCTATAATCTTCGGCCGTGTTATTTTTAGTACCTTGTCCGTCCGCAAGAACTGCCCCAACTCGTGAAGGTGGAAAGCACGCTCCAAATCGACATCCGTCGATAGGCCGTCCTGCTTCTCTTCTTCCTCTTCGAATCGTGGTTTGCCTTTGTAAGTCGAATAGTCCAATTCCTGCCAATCCGGTTTCTTTAGGGGTAGGGGGGCCAGATCGCGACTTGGTCCCGATCCGGCCGGCTTCCCACTCCGGTCGTATCCGACTTCAGCTTCTTCTTCCTTAATTTTTTCTTTTATATCCATATTATGCATTTGTTTGTTAGGATCATGGTCGGAACCATGATCCTTCCTCGGACTATGGCGACTTGCACCATAGTCCGATCCGACTCCATCCGTGTAGCGGCCGGCACTACAGTAGGTAGTACCGTAATCCGCCCTCGGCGGAGCCTCTAGGGGAGTAACTTCTTCTTTAATGTCAACCTCGAACTCCCCCAATCCGAGGCGACCATCGCATCCTTCCATCTTCAGCAGCATTGGGGCGATATGCCTTCCCCCAATGCACCCGACACAACATCGTCAACAAATTTGACAGGTTTAGGTCTTTCGCCCGCTAGGGATTCGCGGTGATATCCAGGGTCACCAAGAGATCCGGGCACGCGCACCATTGTGGTGTAGTCGCTCTCAGAAAATCTTCCTGAGACGCGAACACCCACGGGTGTCCCAGACGACTGACTACCGGAGGGGGTACTCCGTCCATCCGAGTCATGATCCGATCCGGCTTGAGGCCGGCTGGATCGGTCGCTTCCATCCGCTTGATCGCGACTGCTCGAATGCTGCATGTTAAAAGCTCACCTTGTGTACCCGTCAGTACTGGGTGGTTAGCTCTCTTGATGGACCCTAGGGCGAAAAGTGTAAACTCGTCCAATAGGGAGATGAAGTGTAGGACTAGGGGTAGCTCCTGGGCGGAAATCGTCACCGGGGAGCTCGTTGGGTAATATACTTGAACTTTGTATAGTGCCGGCTGGGCCGAGAATAGTCGATCGGCCAGCTAAACCAATAGGACACTTGAAGTTTGTATAGTACCGGCTGGACCGAGAATAATCGATCGGCCAGCTAAACCAATAACAATGAAGGGCGAATCCAAATGTGTATCCACAGAAGGCCAAATGTCACCACTTCCCAATACTTGATACCGTGTTCAAAACACGGGCGACTTGAGGTGAGTATACGAAGTCGCCGCGACTCCCGGTCAGGGGACTTCCGGTGGGTTAACTTAACCTTTCCCCGGGCAAACCAATAACAGCAAGAGGGGACCTTGTTAGCCCTCTGCCGTGAACCAATAAAGCGACTTGCGTCTAAGAAAGCGAAACGTATACTGATTTATCCTATGTCCAATACTCCCTTTGTGTAACCTACCTCAAATAACACGCCTGACCAGTCATGTACCTTACCCACGCAACCCGGCTAACTCCGACTCTGTGTACCGGTACGGCCGGTACACCAACCCCAAATGGTACCAACCCGGCCGGTACACCAACCCCAAATGGTACCAACCCGGCCGGTACACTGAACCCATATGGTACCAGTCCGAATGGTACATGGTACCCGACCGGCTCGGCCGGATAGCCACCCATCCGCGCCCCTCGGCCGCTGACGCTAGCAGTCCCTTGGCAGCCCTTCATACGATCCCGGTGCATACTCTTTCCACTAGAACAATCCTCCTCTTCCGGGCTCCTTCCACCCCATCCTTACGAACAGTCCGCCATCTTGGCCGTCCGCCATCCGCGCCTCGGCCGTCCAACCTCCATAGTCCTTCCGTCTGCTCAGCTCGCTTATCCGACTATCCTCGCCCGCCGACTTGGTTTCCAGCCAGGCACCGCCCGACTGCCTACCAGGGTGCCGGGCAGTCCCAAATTACATCTTATTCCTGGCCGGTCTGGGCATCCGGCTTAGGGTAACATTTCGGCCAATCCGGTGCGAGCATCCATCATCATTAGTCTGTTAACTTCTGGAGCACTTCACCACAGATGCATCAAACCAGCACCTGGACGCGAAACAGAAGCTAAGGAGAGGTGGTCCAGGTGCATTGGGTCAGGTCAGCCATGTTGCCCGGAGTCAATCAGCCGGATAAAGTTTGGCTGAAGTGGCCGATGGAGGCTGCGGGCGGTCAAAGGACGTATGTGAGGCTCCAGAGAGGTCATATCTCTGCGATATCCGGGCGAAGCACTGACAACTAAACGGGTGCCAAGAGGAAAATATTGGAGTTGATGGCCAGGTTACCCTGACGCCGTCTAGGTCGATATGAGTGACCGTTCAGGCTGGCCCCTATATTTCGGGTACGGTCCAAAAGCGTCCAGCAGGCTGGCATCGCTATTTCGGGTACGGTATACAAGCGTTCAGCAGGCTGGCTGCGCCAGTTCGGATAAGGTACATAAGCGTCCAGGTCTGGCTGGCTGCGCTATTTCGGGTACGGTACAGGTCATGTTGGTCGCTCTATTTTGGGTAAGGTACACCATATGTTTATATAGGATTTAGGGATAAAGTCAGTATACGTTTCTCTTTCTAAGACACAAGTCGTCATTGGATCACAGCAGAGGGCTAACAATGTCCCCTCTATTTCTTATTAGCTTGCCCGGGGAAGGTTAAAAGGAGATAACCTAATCCTAGTCCGCCCAGGAGCATCCCTTGTCCTAACACTCATCCACCTGTCTTAACCGGCTTCTTAACTTTGCGCTCTAGAGTCCACCAGGAGAGCGTGACCATCGGTGCTGACGGGTACACAAGGTGAGCTTAAACAAGATGGATCATCCCAGTCGTCATAGCAAAGTGATGCAAGTGACCGGTCCAGCCAGCTTGATGCTGGCTCGACCAAGACCAGGATGGATACCTCCTCCGCCAGTCAGTTATCTGCCCCCCTCCCGTTAATGTTCGCACCTCGGAAAGAATTTCCGAGAGCGACTACACCACATAACCGACAATGCATGAAAGTTTGACGATAAAGTCAGCCGACCCCCGGACAGCAATGCTGACCCTTACCGGGTGGATAGTATACGCATGGATAAATATTCTCGATCTGAAGTGGTTATAGAGCTGAATTATCTATCCGGCGAATCACGGGGTTACTGGAAATACCATTCTCCTGACAAGTGGTATAATCAGGCCAAGGCCGACCGTAAGATTAATAATCTGAAGGCCACTATGCTTTATGACTCTAGTGCAGAAGTCTCCATCATCGACACTACCTTTGCTAGTAAGGTTGGGCGTGAAATTCATGAGACGCAGAGGCAAGAGTGTATTGAAATTGGAGAAAGTTCGTACATGACCCAGGGAAGAACAAGAGTGAAGATCACCCTGACTGGATCACTAATATACTATTTTAGAATAGCAAAGCTAGACGAGCAGGATGCAATTCTGGGGATGGATTTCATGGTGCCTGCCGGCATACGACGGGACTTATCTCATCGTACGCTAACGTTGCCTGACGAGGTCCAGATCCAGCTGGCTGGCCGGCGACCTCTATATGATGCCTACACTCAATTGCTTAAATTGGGCCAGCTCGTTACTATTCCGGTGGGACGGACAGTGGAGGTGGCCGTTCGGTCGCATGACCGGCGGAATAAGTTGTAGCTAACAAGGGGAAAACTTTGGGTGCCCTCGTTCGTCAAGGTAAGGGTCATACCGACTGCGGTAGCGAGACCAACATCTCAGAGCAGCCCCTCACCTTGCATAAAGATGTCATCGTTGGAATGTGGTTGCCGAGGACAAGGTGCCCTGCCGGCTAGGTTATGTCACTATTGGCTCAAGACGTTATATCGAGTGACAAAACCTGGCCTACCAAGCGACTACGGGCCTAGTCAGTGAAGAAGAGTCTGTGGAAGAGAATCGGACACCTATGGTGGCCAGACCGGAGTACCGAACACCCTCCCGAATACTGACTCGGAGCCGGCCACCACCTGGCCAGTGTGGACGTGCTGACCAAATACCTGTACCAGTAGTCCCACCTACGCCGTCCACAAGTAGTGAGCAGACTGGCGAAGAAGCAAGCTATGCCGGGTTAACGGATCCAGCCATACCCGACGCTGGTCAGCCATGCCAGGAAGATGACTCGGAACTAGCCAAAGCCGACCCATCCAAACCTTACGTGGATTCGGAATTAGCCGAAACCGACCTGGACGAGAAACCAGTTGAGTCGACTAAACCCGACCCGGGTTTGGAATTAGTCGAGAGGGGTCGACTTGGATGGAAAACCAAGCCAGTCGGTGTAATGGGGTGCCATTACATAAGTGATATTTAAGTTGAAATATCACGGTTCAATTTCAGACTTAATGTCTGAAATGCGAATATTGGATTATAAGTTGTTATAATCCACCTTGAGAACAGATTCTGATATAATTATCGAATATCTAACAAGTAATCTAATGATAAAAATATTATTCAGACCAGCTTTATACTACATGTTTGTATGATTAGTTTAGATTTAATTAGATTATTAACTCTAAATCACTCATAATAATTCACTCTTAAACTTACCTTCTTCTAGACACGTGGCTTAGGTTGTATATATTAATATATATATATAGACTTTAGAAAATTAATTAATAAATTAATTAGTCTACTCTAACGTTTATCTTAGGTAAACTAAGGAGGACCAAATTATATTTGGTCCTACTCAATTCACGCTTCCTCACTGCAATTTTTACAGTGTAAGCCAGTAACAGCCAGCCTGTTACAGTCAGGGTGTAGCTAGATGGAACCCCTTTTGGATGATATTGTCGGAACGTCGGAGGTGAATGGCGCTGCCGAAAACCCCTTTTGCGGGAGACAAGTGGTTGACCGAAAGTGAGATGGAGGGCGAACCGGTTTGCATTCATGAAGGGGCGACCTGTATGTCGAAGGCATGGAGGGTCAGATGGCAGTACTACCTTGTCCCCCGGTGGTCAATATAGAGGATTTGGAGGTGGGTGACCTCGAGGGGAACACTCCAGAAGAGATCAGCAGATTGAAGAACAATATATGGGAAAGAAGACATCTGCTGATCGTTCAACGTAATGCGCTACCCCCAGCTGCCCATGGGGCGGTGTGTGACATCGTTGATAACGCGAAGCCAGTAGCACCGAGGGGTCGACGAGTTGCCTCCCCAGTACCGAGAGAAATTGTCGGAACTTATAAAGGGAATGCTGGCCACCAAGACAAGACAGCTGGCCACCAAGATCATCCAGCCATCCCTCGCGATGGGCCTCCCCCGTCGTAATCATCATTAAGAAGAACGGGGTGGACATACGGCTGTGTATTGACTACCGGTTGGTAAACCGGCTAACTAAGTCGATGATATATCCGATGCTGTTGATCAACGATTTACTGGAGGACCTGGATAAAGTGTTGTGGTATTGCTCGCTGGATGTGGCTAGTGGAATTTGGGTGGTTTCTCTGACTGACAATGCACGGGAGAATTCTGCGTTTGTCATCCCCTTCGGATTGTTCGAGTGGAACCGGATGCCATTTGGCCTTAAAAAATATTTTTTCAGGAAAAAACAAGCGTTCTTTCAACTTATGATACCAATTTCAGTAAAAGGATATTCAACAGGACATTATCCTAGCTAACCTAATTAAAAAAAAGCTAAAATGCCCCGCAGATATACCAGTGGCTTATAGATAACCATATCCACATGCAACCATGTGGATCTGGACCAGGTCAACTAAGGTCAAATCAAAATAATCCAATGGTCAAGTTGACCAATGCGCCAACACAGGTTTCGGGCACACAGTTAAAGCTGCATTGAGGAAGCGTACAATGTAGGTTGGAACAAATTTAATTTGCTCCTAATAGATTAATTTGTATTAAATAATCTGTTCTTTTACTGATACTTAGAAGTCGTATATAACGACTTGCTGCTAGACAGTGGATTTAAGAGTACTATATTTGGGTGGTTTAGCATCAATCGCTGTTATTAAGTCTAAACAAAAAATTATAAAATATAATATAAGGCTGATCTAATAATGTTGTATAATTAGACCTTTTGGATTCGGTATTGTACCCGAATCAAATTTCCCTTGTGGATTATGATAATTGATAATCCAATATTCTGATTTCAGACGATAACGTCTGAACTTAGCTGTCATTGCGTAATTGCACCCAATATATTCTCCCCCCCCACTTAAGGTGGGCGGCCAATAACTAAATTTAATGTTGAGCAATCGATTGGTGGCACTTGTTAGTCGAAAATTGTTTGTCTGAAACCACAACTTTTCCCCTTGACTAGCTGACAGTATGGTCAGCGAACGCAGCGGCGCTCTTAAGGGCACCTTCCGAAAGCGGGCTAAGAAGACAACTTCATCGCTGTTTGGCGATGACTCCGATAACCCGGAGGAGGGCGAGGTAGCTGTCACTAAGGTGACATCTGATGAATCAAAACCGGGTTAATTACTCGGACCAATCAACATACAAAGCTACGGCCTTTGATGCTGATCCTGTCGACAATGGTGACAGTTATGAGCCGAACGATTACAAGACGAGGAGCAGAGCAAAAGTGAGGCTCTGCAAGTTCGACTCGCGCGCGGAGTCATTGTAGGGACTCTGCGCCTAGCGTGGGGTTTCCCACTTCTGCTTCATATTATCGTATGTTCCGTACAAGGTACCCCTGCATGGGCTTTTGGTGGCGGTTATCGCAGACCTGACTTTCACTATGCTTTCTTTGATATCAGCGTATTGGAAAAATATATTTGACGACTGTGACACCGTCTTTGAACGCTGATTTTAGCGGATTACCGACGTTTATCGTCGGTGCTACATCTCCTTTTTTCCAGGTTCGGATTTCACGATCCGGAAGGAGTCAAGAAAGAACAGGGACAGTAAAGTTGTCCTGTGCCAATCCTGGAGCGCTTTTGTTAATAGCTACAACAAAATTTGTCATGCCTACGTGCATCACGCTACTTGGTCGAGCTACTTTCAGACCAAAGTGTAGCCTTGGCGTTGGCTTTGGCTTGCTTGAACTACTTATCAGGCGAATGGTAATTCCATCCCCATCCGACACCCCAGCCTCCAAGGCCGCCCCAACCACCCCAGCCACCTCAGCCACGGTAGCCTCCCCATGCAGGTAATGCACAAGTACTTTCTAAAACACTCGTAGATCGGCAAAGTGGAATGGATCCGCTTTGCATGCATCGGAGCAGGAGTGCCTTGTGGCTGTTCCTGCACACATTAAATACACGAGAGAGCAATGCACGGCTTGGACAGCAGGTGCCCTTCAACATATGCTTGACCTTCAACAGGTTGAACTTTCTCAGCAGAAGACGGAATCGGGAATTCCCAGACTTCTTTTTCAATCGGTTGGAAACCCATTACAAGTTTCTCCTCTCAGACTTGAAGGTTTAAATCATTCTCCGCTGAGACGCGCATCGCCGCGAAGACGAGACGAAACGTAAGACTTAAGCTCCCCTACGCAGAACGTTGGGTGCAGCCGCATTGCTGCGGAATGTCTAGTGTATAGGCATTCCCCAAAACGCATTGGAGTTTAAAAGGCCTAATATACTTAGGTAGGAACTTCCATGAAGGGAATTTGCTTAATGCAGGTATAGTAAATTAGGTCTAAATAACATAACTAGTTTACTTTTTTATTCTTATTCTTCCTTCCGTGTTTGTCTGTGTTCTGCTTCTGCTTGTCAAAAGCAGAAGCAAACGCGTCCTTTATGTAGCCTATTACAGCTTGCCGCTGTAATACAAACTCGTCCACTGCTTTGCTAGCAGTAGCGATGTTTTTTGCTATCTGCTGGATAAATCGAACCCAGTGCATAAACGGATCGCTGGAACATGTTGATACGTCACCCGCGCGGTACTGGACGGCTTGCTGACATGCCAACTGCAGTTACAACAGTCAGCTTCAGCCGACACGGCACAAGGCATCTATAATGAATACGTAAAGAAAGTATCAAGAACGCTTTTCACAAGGCGGGTCCGTTTATTCCTTTTGGACCCCATTAGATGTCCTTAACAGAGTGATAAACAAAAAGGTTCGCACTTTCGACGTTATTAGCCTAACGCCAACCATTTGCTAAACTTCATCTCTATTTGGACGAAAGTCACTTATATTTAGCCGGCTAAAGTACGCAACGTGAAACTGCGGAGGCAACATTTGTCTGAAATTAATATCAATACATATGTTTGTGTTGGTCACCACTTCGATTCCCACCATCAACACTTTGAGTTTCAAAACAGGGTGTTATTTTTTCAATGACCAAAAAAGGTTGAATGAAAAAAAATTCTGTGATTTAATTGGCTAACCATTAGTAGAAGGTAAGCTGCCAATTTGGGGCCTCCTGCCAATTCAAAGCTGATCGTGGTTTTTCCCAATGTAAGTTGACTAAGTACATGACAGCGTACCAATTCGTCTATATTAAGTACGATACCCACCATATTTTATAGCTGATGAAGTTCTTCGAAGTAGACCAGTGTGTCGTCTCTCCGTATTTTATTCTTTTATTTTATATCTCATCTAATTAAATTCAGTGTCTTTTTCGACATAGCTTTTGATGTTATGATAAGGCTTAGGTATGGTTAGAGATAGCTTTAGGTAATACAAAGACCATATAAAAAGAGGCCTCAAATTGGCATGTCGTACTTCTGCGAAGCGTGAACAGAAAGAGTTAATATTTTTGAGGTATTAGCCTATTATCAAAAGATATACGTTTATTAAAAATCTGGACTAGTTTGTCTTTTACCCAATATTTTTTTCTGTAAAAGATTACAAGTAGGTGAAAGTTATGACTAGTAATGACTGCAGTAGATAAAGGAGGCACCAAATTGACAGTTTACCAGAACATTCAAGTGTCAAGTGTCAAATCTAGAAGGGCCTGTCTGGCACCATCGCAATACCCAATTGCAATTTTCTCACAAATTGCGGAAAATTATTACAATTCTCTAATTTATATTTGATTGTTTGGATCCTGATAACGCAAAAATGCAATATTTCACAATTGTGCTTTGCGGAAAAAATTCAAAAGGTGGACCAAGCAGCACATCTGTAATACAATACTAGTCTCTTCATCAGAAGAATGTGCACAAGGGTTTTTTGTGGACACCATCAAATAGGTGAAAGCATTTATTGGTTAACGTAATTCAGCAGTTTATGGCCGACACCAGATAATAAGCCGACTATCCAATTAGGTGTCATAATTTCAGATAACTGTTGAATGATTGGTCAGTTTTTTTCGGCAGCAGATTATGGCCGTCAATACCGTGCCAATTCAAAATTATGTGTGTACCTGAACATTCTCTTCCCATATACTTTTTGCAGCTCAAAAAATCGGCCATAATCTCTATAAGTACGAATCAAAATGCCCGCTTTCCTCTATCCGTGTGACCTCAATTGTAATTGGATAAGGATAGCGTTATCGCATATGACTACTGGTCAAAATAGATTTTAAGGGGTGAAAACAGCGGGTCAAAATGTGATGTTGGTGAAAAGTTATGATCAAAAAGTTAAGGTACCCGATTTCCGGCCATAAACTGCTGAAATACGTTAAATATATCTTCATTTGGCGGGTGAGCATTTAATCTAAAACTGCGCGCCAAAATTGTAATTCAAAGCCGACAAACACCGCACTATTCGCGCCATAAAATAAGCAAGAAATGCTACGATCACCAGGACGAGTAGATCTCTCATTTTGGTGCTTCTAATATTTTACTGTCTTATATGGTGATACAGTTTTTCTTCAACCCGAAAGATGAAGTCGGTATTGTCGCTTATGGCTCGGAAGGTCTGCTTGCTGCGTGATGATATTTTGTTTATTTGATAGCACTTTATTCACGCTCTGTTTTATTCATTTTTGAGACAGACAACCAACTGAATGAGGAGCAAGGACAGGTAAAGTATCAGAACGTACAGGTTGTGGATTCGATTGACTGTACATGATTGAACGACTGAGAGAGTTAAGGCCGCCACAAAGTGAAGAAACGAACGAGCGAGCTGAAAGGTACTGAAAAAAGAGCTCTTTTTTGCGCTTAGTAATCGTGTTTGATACGGCACAGATAGATATCTTAGACGGATAAATTGTGGCGCTGGATTTGCTTTTCCGGCGGACGGGTGGGAAGAAATATGTTAAGGAGCTGGTAGTAATTACCGATGCGAGTGCGAAGATTGCCGATACAGGAGACTTGATGGCAATCGTGCGATTATTCAGAACATGGAAATGAAGTTTAAAGTAACGTACGTATCGAATGCACGCATCGTTCTTGGGTTGTCTCTGATATTATTTGTGCAAGAATTCAAGTAGAAGAAAAAGGATAAGCGTCCTCCGATTCGTCGATTTCCATGCAGAAAATTGATATTATCTTGAGCCAGCACAAGATAATATCGTATCAACTCATTCTAAAGCATGCACAGCAGCAATGAATCCAAATGATAATCCCTGAGTGCCGACAGACAAGCAGGGTCAGGTCGGTATTTTCCTGTCTCAGAGCTCTATATGGTGGGGGAGTGGCCAAATCAAAAAAGAGAATGTGAGAACAAGAAGAGAAGTCATCATTTTCTCAACAGAGTGACATCTGACGGTACTATCTTCTGGAGCTACAACTAAACCCCCTGTATGAGCTTTCTTGGGATTCATTCAACGTATCATCTCCATTATTGACCGCTTCTTTACAATTTTCGAAGTCGACAAGAGCGACAAGGTCGAATGGACTGAGTTTGCGAATGCCTATCATCACATGAAAACAGATATTTTCTGCGGGATGTCGCGACGGAGATGGATTTTTTTTTATTTGTGGAATTTAGACTGTGGATTATGAGAAAGGGTCGCGGATGTACCTGCTGATTGCATGGAGCAAGCCCAAAAGATATTTACCAACAAGTTCCGGATTGGTTAATGTGGATGTGGTGAAGCAGGTGATAAATTTGGAAAACTATACGACAGACAGATGACGTGTTTGTAAATTTTGCGATTGGTGGTCAGAGGACGGAACACTATCTCAAGAGGCGCTTGAAGAGGGCTGTTGACGAAGAGTACAAAATGATGAGGCCAGTTTGGCGTGTTGAGACTTATTTTGATCTGAATCTTCGTGCACTTTGAGGAAGGTTTCAATGGAACAGTTAATTTTTTGTGAATTGGGTAGTGGCTTGTCGGTGGATCTTTAGAAGACAACGTGCGAGTGGCATTATCACTTTTGATCTGGACCAGAATGGATTTATTGCTGATGAGATGATACGCTATTTGACGAGCGTCTTCAATGTTTTGTATAAAACAATCTACTACGTTTGTTTGCGACAAGGAATACCAGCAAAACCACCGATGTTTCAACTTTTTCAGTGATGGTTTAAGATGAAGAAAATGATCGTACGTGTGATTGACGACAACGAGAGTAGATTGATCAGTTTTTGCGCATAATGTGGATTTTGAATTTGTGTGGTCTAAAGCCAAAAGCTATGATACAGCTACCGAGAAGGCGTTGGAATGGGTACATTTTGCGCTGTTGGAGCCTCAAGTTATGATTTCCAATCCCTGAGCTGAAGACATATAGTGCATTGCTTTTATGCAGCGTGGGGGCGTCCACATGGAATTTTGGAGAGATTTTTTGTCACTATTCAGACACAAAATGCCAGTAACGTGTGTTCTGTGCGTTGTGGGGCCTCTGTGATCTCGTACGTAATATTGTTCTACGTCCATTGTTCACACTGATCAAGTCTTCATAGAAAAAAGCTGTTTACCAAATTGGGTATGACTCGGGTGTTATTTTCTTTCATAATACGAGTATAGAGCTTGGCTGACAGGCGGTTAACAGGGTCATCCGCCCGTGGATTGAAATTAACGTCCATTTCATGAAAGACCTTCAACGTTTTGTGATGTGCTCAGATCAACAGACGTAGCAATGCTGAGTGCCGAGAATGTAGCATTGCTGACATGCCGATCTTTTCTGCAATTAAATTTTGATGCGTCCCTTGTCGATGAAGTTCTCCGACACACAAAGACTATAACGATGCGACACTTGACTGATGTCGGATATGACTGCAATTCGGATTTGGGAGGAAATTTCCCATATTCTGTTGTCGCAGCAACATCTACTAGTTTTGACCATTCATCCATTCATCCACAATATCGCAATTCGCCTACTTACGGATAGAACAAATTGAAGCGTACGAACTGAGCTCTATCGACCGATCCACGCTTTGCAAAAAAAATTAATCCATCGATAAGGTCTTAGCAGTTTACCCAGGCATTACTACCACGACTTCACTACTGATGATACACTTTCACTGCCTTAGCCCGTTCCGGACACTGTTTCTCTCGATTGCTTAAGCGCAACGATCCCGATTACACTACGCTTCAAGTACGTCGGTCAAAAAGTAGGAAAAAAATTGCGTATATGCTGGACAAATGACATATGAAATATAACAGTATACTGCTATCTGAATACAGTACCAAGGTTGTAAAAGTTAAATCAACGTTTTCTTTTCCTAAAACTGAATCTCAATTATTAGGTTGAATCCGATTGGACAAAAAGTGCTTTGGGGTCTTGAAAAACCTATTTTTGAATCCGACGCATTGTGTGCTCTGCACCACTTTTCAGGCCGATCGCGTTGGCCCACTAGATAGACCTCGTTTAGACAATTCTAAAACTGTATTCTCGCGTAATATCGCTGCGATGGTTTCGTTTTGCGAAGGATTTAGTATCAGACCAAAAATATTGCTCACATTAACCCTCGTATTGACGCCAAAACACCTCAAATAAATGCCTAAAAATTCTACTGCATAGAGAAAAGTGCTGCAAACAAAATAGTGAAAGTTGTACCAAAATTGGAGCTGTACTTTTTCCGATATATCATTTCTCCGTTGTGCACATTCTTTAA
>MIQA02021312.1:0-14222 GCA_001887855.2 Sclerospora graminicola | reverse complement strand
CACGCTATCGGAGAAAATATGTTCAATGGTAACTCGATGCACTGCACGCAAATGAACTTGTCATTACTGGAAGCAGTTCGTTTTACTATATCAAGTTAGAGTGAAGTGCCACGGTCAGTTAAAGTGAACTGCTGGAAGCGATGCGTCGTTCCCAGCAGTATGGAAGAGAAGCTTAATCAAGACGTTGACTACGACAAACCACTGTCTCCTGACGAAGTAAACGAGTTGAGCTCGTGGATAAGTGCTTTGGGTTGCACAATGGGCGTTGACGAGTATATTGACGTCGATAGGTCTGAGCCAGTCCACGATGACGATGCAACACATGAAACAAACGAAGATGCGAGCGACAATGAGGATGCTTCCAAAGTCCAATACATATCCTCCGCCACACCAAAGGAGTACTGCCTGAGACTTCGTCAACTTCTCATTAGAGAGTGCGATGATGAAGGACTCCGTCATATCGATCGCGTTGCACGAACAGTCCGTCGACTCTGCGCCGAGAAGAAAAAAACAAACGACCATGCTTGACTTTGTTGTATTGTAAGAGCATAGCATGAACTGCCTAGCTCGCCTTCCTATCACCAATCGTATCGCATGCACGAGGAACCACGAGATACACAACGCCGAGAGAAAACCTGCCGGTAGCATTCGTGGCGAACGTCTCGACAGCCTCAAATGAAAACCTAACCACATGCATATTGATGTCATTGAAATCTTCCCTTTCCTGAAAAGTTTCACATTGCAACATATCTCTTTTTTGAGCAGCTTCTACTCGTTTGATTTTGTGCGACTTGCTAAATCGGATAGCCAAGTCTCCACATCTTTATCAAAACGATTGATTGCGTACTACTGCAACTCACAAAAGAGAATCCTCCAAATCTATGAGTGCCCCTCTGTTTTTTTCATGTAGCTCCTCAGGGCTATTAATAACCTCAGCTGAGCTATCCGTTTCACGAATTTCCGTTTGATTGTCCTCATCCAACAACCATTGAACATCCGAAAGCGAAAGTTTTCTAGCAAGCACCTAGGAAGATCCACCTTATTGCTCAACCTCCCCGACTTTTGCATTGTATGCGTCTAGTCGTTCGTATACACTAACAATGGAGTGGCTATTAGGGGGAGCATACAATGGTGATCAGTCTTAAATTATTCGTTCATCAATACAAGACGCTTCTTGAACATGGCAACTTCTGCTTGAATCGACGCTTTTGTCTGATCCTGCAGTGACTGAATGGCTTCATTCCTTTTGAACGTCTTGTTCACCAAATTGTCCTATCGAAGTGGCGCTTGTTTCAGGAAAGCCAGAGCATTTTTATTGCCGACATAAACTATATCAAAATATATGCCATTAGCCTTGAGTAATGCTACAAAGTCATTTACTGGTGCAGAATTTCACCATACCTTTTCTTTTTACAGAATAGCGCACATCATGAATGTATAGCGAGCATTGCATCAGTATGACCTCACCTTTTCTGGGTCTTCGCGGTCAATGTCCATGTCCAAGCCAGTATTACTTTCTGTAAAGTTCATACAGTTGTATGTCCACACAAGCTGATAGATCACCCGATCGTAAAGATATTTCGTAAACAAGAAGATTCATTTCGTTACCCACGTTGATAGCGCTTGCTTTATAGGAAAGGAGTTTACGCGCAAAATTCCAACGTCTTTCATATGCTTTGACTCCAAAATTTCATTCTGAAGGCACAGAAAATACGCAATCTTTTCTTCAAAAGAGTCAAAATGAAGGAGTTGAACGGGCGTCGGGGGAGGTTTGACCAGTCTAAACTAGCAGCAACACTTGGTTTTGTCGCACTTCTTTTTTCAGTCGCTGCAACAGGCTTCGGGTTCGACGATGGTGCTGAAAAAAAAAACTGTCTGCATACGTTAATCCACTTGACTGGTCTGAATAAGGGTACGGAGACCACGCTGACAGCAAAAACTCTTGAAACATCTGAGGCAAGTTAGCTGTCCATGTGGTGAAGTGACTTTGGAATAAGTTAACAGCCGGGTGTGAAATACACCTGACCGAGACTGCCTTTTGATTGGCTTAAATTGCTGGTCAAGAGTGTGGGCGCTGGACAGCTGCCGGAGGTGTTCGGGAGCGCTCGCAAGCGCCAGATCAGTACAAGGCATGGAACCAGGCTAGACGAAGTGATCCGGAGGATCAAAATCAGGTCAGTCAGAAAAGGGCCGGTTGGACCAAGTGGGGCAAGATGGCCGTTGATGGTAGCCATAGGTGACCAAGGGGCGGATTGGTTAAGAGATAGATATATGGAAGGTCCCAGGAAAGGTTATGTCCTTGTAGCAGCCGGAGGGAACACCGAAGGTAGATGGGCGTCCGCGAAGAGGGAATCAGAGTCGGCGGACAGGTCTCGTCCAGGTCGAGGTAGATGTTTCTCCAGGCTGGTCAGGCTTTTTGGTGTACAGTACACAAAACGTCCAGGTTGAACTGGTCACGCTATTTCAGGTAAGGCACATAACCATCCAGGCCACGCTGGCCAGGTAGGTTATTTTGGGTATTGGATCTAGGGATAAAAAAAACAGTATACGTTTCGCTTTCTAAGACACAAATCGTCATTAGTTCACAGCATAGGGTTAACAAGGTCCCTCTAGCTGTTATTGGTTTGCCCGGGGGAGGTTGAAAGGAGCCCACCGGAAAACCCCTGACCGGGAGTCGTCATGAAACATATACTCAACTCAAGTCGCCCGTGTTTGGAACACGGTTTAGTTCTATTCGAAAGTGAGGTGAAGGTTTGGCTTACTGTGGATGATTGTGGAGTATTATTTGGATTCCCTATTTACACATAAGATCATGTTTACCCCATGTTTACCCCATTATTATCTTTGGTTTAGCTGGCCGATCGATTATTTTCGGTCCAGCCTTTGCGGTATAAAAATAACGCCAATTGTGCTCTCCGGGAAAGATTTCCGCCCATGAGCAACCCTAGTCCTAACCCTCGTCTCCTTTTTTTACGGACTTAAACATTTTCGCCCTAGAGTCCACCAAGAGACCGTCACTGCCAGTGCTGACGGGTACACAAGGTGAACTTTACATAACATGGATCATCCCAGTCGTCACGGCCAATGTAATGGAAGTGACCGGTCCAGCCGGCTTGATGCTGGCTTGGACCAAGACCTGAATGGACGGAGTACCCCTCCAATATTCAGTCATCTGGGCCCACCGTGGGTGTTCGCATCTCAGAAGAAATTTCTGAGAGCAACTACGCCACGTCCATAAAAAATCGTATTTTGTGAGAGCTACACCAGCATTCTTGGTATACTCAAGGAATGACCAAATATCTGCAATAAGTAGCCTAATACACGTATTTTGTTGCATCTCTTTCAGATACGAACCCTTGGAGCTAACCAAACACTTAAAACCGTGAATTAGTGAAAAATCACTTCTACCTGTCGCATGATGACGTCTTCAACGCCACTTTTGTCCGATATGAGTTGAATAGAATACACCATATTTTTGCCGTACAAATCAAGCTCGACTTTGATCAAGGCGGAAATGTCCTCACTTTCGATACGCTTTGAATTCAATTGCTCTTGAGTTTGTCTAAGTGACTGGAGTATTATCCACCTTCCACTATATGGCTGGCATAATCGACTTAAGCTTTCCGGTCTGGACCCCCTTGTGACACTCGTATATATTTAGGAGTGCCATTAAGCAGACGATGGATTTCATTGCCTCCTTCTCTAATCATATGGAGCTTTTGTTCGTACAACGTTTATTGGAACTCTTCAAACTCCTTCACAGGTAGCATCTTGCCCTTTCGCTTGGTCTTGGACTTTTTTTCTCTTTGCTCTGGTGGTCTTGGACATGTTTTGTGCCATCGGTGCACGTGGAGATGCGGTATCTGGAATAAAAAGAACAATTAATTACTCCACATTAAGTAGTACCGTACCTCACCCCCCCCTTAGATATACATGGACCACTTGAATTGGCTTCGGTCGTGAGTGCGCCACGTAAGGAGGTGTGGCAGTATATAGATAGATGTACCGTCACCGTATCATCTGGATCCTCTAATTCTGCGAACCATCTTCCGCTACATCCAGCTAAGGACAAAAAATATGACAAACACACATAAACAGTGAAAATACACATAAACAGTAAAAACACACAGAAACGAGACAACGACACAGGAGAGCAGACAACCTAAATTTTTGCCTGAGGTGTACATACCGTGTGCGAAGCACGCGGATGTATACCCAGGACCCAACATTGTCCATAATGCAAGCGGAGGCTTTTCTTGCAAGCCGTAGCGGGCTTAGGGTCTTACGGGCGACCAGTGAGGGGTTTTGGTTAGGGTTAGGTGATTGAGCGTGTCTCTCGCTTAACTGGATGTAGCGGAAGTTGCTACCCTATTTCTGCCAATCATACCATTCCAGCGAACCAACTTCCGCTACATCCAGTTAAGGAAGTCTAAGTAACCCTAACTATGAAGTGACAGAGAAGGGCGCTGCTTGATCCGTACAATGTAGCGTATACCTATATAGTAAGATGTGTACTTACCTCGTATACTTCTCCTGTATACATAGTCGTTTACTAGTATACCACAATGTGTGGCTGATTGGCGTCGTCAACTGAAACGGCACAAGCATGCCAACACAACTACGCGATCCGCGTTGCTACTCGCTGGGGCAGGTAAACACCGCAGTTTCTCCTCTAGCGAAAATGCAAATATTTTGGAGGATCCCGCGCATGACGATGGAAGTGTATGCAACGAAGCAATGCTGGCGCCGGGACCTGAACAGCTTTTGTTTGCTTCGTGGGATGATTACGACGAATTCATTGAAAGTTATTTCACCACCACGAAGCAGGTCAGATTATTTCCTCCTGTATGTACACGTACTCATTTACTGATCAATCGTACCTTGGTATTCACGCAGCCGATGCGGATCCTCATCCGTATCAGTGGAGGCACACAACGCGGACATATTGGCGAAGAAGCGAAAAAGGGAGGGCGAAAGAGCTAATCGTTCAGATGATGCTAGCGGGACGATGCGACGACCGGGTCGGGCAGTTGTGCTTATACCGGCTGAGTGGGGAATATATAATCGACTGTAAGAATGCATACATGTAAGCGAGTACGTGTCGGCGGAAATGACGTCCGGAAAGCGAGTAAAAACTCGAGCGAATCGTTGAACTACCTTGGTAAGCTTTCTCTAAACGTTGGCATGTCTTCCATCTTTCTGCGACATCCTCTCACACTTAACCACATCCTCTGTATGGACCTTTTTTGTTTTCGCTAGATGAGCTGTTGTGTAAATCGAGACAAGAATGGGATATTTGGTGAGCACATCACGAAGTTCGACGTTCTACATGCGCACCAACTCAACCTTGGGCGCTTTCAGTCGTATCCGAGGAACCGTTTACAGCTAGGTGGTCAGGCGATGCGAGATTGTGATCTTCTACGACGATACGTGCCCCAACGCAGCAAATCCACCGCCTCATATTGGAGACGACAACATCAGCTCCTCGAGACTATGATGTCCGCAACCTGGTATAGCAAATGCGCCAAAGTGAAGAACCGGTACAAGCCTTGTTCTGAGAATTCAGCGTTGGCTGGATGATTTCACGGCAAAGCGCGGCAATGTTGCAAGCGTATTTCATGATGAAAAAGGAGCGAGATTCTAAGAATACGGACAGATTGTTACGCTGTGACTATTTTTTTCGGATGTACAGGTGGGTGCCGCCATAGTCTTCCAGACGCTACACATGCGCCTCATGACTGCGCGATACGGTGAAATTGTGATGGTCGATGCCACTCACAATACGAACGCAGAAGATTACAAATTACTATCTTTCATGGTGGTCGATGGGTTGGGTGGAAGTCCGTTTGTACAGCATGTGTTTATTCAAAACGATCGTAAGAAGACGCTCAAAACGGTCGTTCAGCGGTTCGTGCGAGTCAAACCTGTATTGAAGAACACAAAATGTTTCATGGTAGATAAAGATTTCATGGAGATCAATGTTGTTCGGAATGAGTTTCCTAACGCCCAGGTACTCCTATGCAAATTCCATACTGTGAGATATCTTCGCGAAGTCGTCGGAAAGTATGATCTTTCCGCATTCAGAAGTCGCGGCTTCGAGACGCGTTCGGACTCATTGTATACGCAAGAAGCGAAGCAGGGTATAGCTGAACTTTATCGTACATACGGTCGCATATAAATCCACGCCCCGAAGGTAAGAAACGTCGTGGTACATCCCTATACGTCTATGCTCATATATTGCTCTCAAGTTTAGACGAGCAAACTGAGGCCGAAAAACGAGTCGACGAAGAAATAACTGCTTCACTCAGAGATGATAGATCGATCGTCGAAAACGCAGACGAGAGTTAAGACCCAAGCGGCTTTTACTCATATTTTATCCGAAATTGGCACATGTGTCGACATATGTGGACCTCGTACGGGCGTGATAACGTCGGAACCGTTGGAGTCAACACCAACAATAGGATCGAAGCAACTTGGCGACATGTGAAGAGTCTTCTGAAACGATCGGATCACCTAACGCGACACTACAAAACGTCGAACACTACCAAGGAAAACTCGAATCCGAGTACAATTTGAATACAAATTCCATAACCCTGACAATTGTCCTTGTTTATGATGACAGCATGAATGAATTTTCGAATGTAGTCACCGATTACGCAGCGGAGATCGCCTTCCCCGAGTACAAGTTTGCAATACGTACTGTATATGACTACGACCTCGCCGATGGTATCATTACCGTTCAATTGACGCTATACCAACCGGAAGTAGTGTGTCTTTCGTATAAAATTGATAAGGCCTCATGGACGTGCTCGTATATGTTTATGAAGACAAAGCCGCTGCCTTGTCGCCACGTGATCTGTGTGTGCAAGGACGAAGGTTTTGAATGTGTGTTTCCGCCTAGTCGACTTCTCGCGAAAAGATGGCTCTTCCGTGGCTGCACCAATAATCCAGATGAGGTTCTTTCCAATATTTCCAGTTCGAAATTAAAGAGACCGCACCCCGATATGGAGGGTTTCACCTCAGTCGCAACAAGAAACTTACCATCGTTAGAGAGCTCACGAGCGGCTGAGCAGTGTCGTCACAAATCTTAATATGCCCAAGTTTCAAGTCGCAATAGAGACAATCGAAAAGATGAGGAAGTTAGTGCTATTGCGTGATGTGGACAAGTTGAAATCCACCCTAGACGTCAACGGATGCGGACAAAAAAGGACAAAAAAACATATCCAATGCTACGCCTGAAAATGATACATCCCCAGGCGACAACGACATATCCCGGGATACCCTGAACCATGATGATGACACCGACGACAATGGACACGATCATGAAGTTGATTATGATCATGACGGTGAAGGAGCCTCACCAGATTATCACGGTACAGCATTCAACATCGAGTCCACGTATATTGACGTCCAGTCTAGCGACGGCCTGTCTACTACTAGTGATTACAACGTAGACGTTGCAACATTAGCTGCGCACGTGTACGCTGTAGAAAGCGATAGAAACGTTACAGAGGACGAACCAGTTGTGGATAGTCGTGATTCCGAAGAGCACCAAGAGCCTCCTTCCACCATACATGAGGCTATAAGTCGCGGACCAAATTAAAAACAGAAACGACAGAAACAAGCCAAACGATATGCAGCGGTACGGCATGCTGTAGATCTTCATAACCGGGGTGTGTCGTTTGCGTCATATGTCTTCATCGAGAACGATCCCGAAGTTTCAGATGAATAGATAATAGAGGTGACGTCGCTCAGGTTTTCAAGATCCAGCAACACCGGTTATGTTTAGAAAAGTTTTATTTTAAAACTATTTTTATTGAAATTTGCCCGGTAATGGCGGCGAACCCATGGAAGCCATAAGGAAAGCCGATTGCACAACGCTTGACGAAGAATCTTAAAGTCCATTCAAACTTCACCTATTTTACGTCCTTTCATTGGTAGCCTGTTAGCTTGCACGCGATGCTGTGGTGAAGTATCAAGGTTCAAACCCAGGTACAAGAGAAGCCGAGATTGTCGTGAAAAGGATGCTTCCTTACTTCGACGCTAAACAGCATGTATCGATGGTATGACATGTCGCGCTTCGCGGTGAAGTACCGTGCGGCTTTTCGGTGGTTTTGAAAGTCGAAGGAATGTATTTTAAAGAGGAATGGCTACAACCACAAAGTCCGAAGTCCGTTCAAAAGCACTTGGGCGCACTCGAGTTCAAGAGCTTAAAGATCAAACTTTTTGATTTTTATGGATCTCAGATGCTGCACTAACATTGATTTGACGAGGTTTTTCAGCGAAGGTAATGTCCTGGATGTTTATCACTGCCGAAGAAGGGATACATCGAAAACATTGAAATCGGTCGGAGAAGCGAAAGGGTACAGATCGACTCGGCGAGCGCGACACGCTTGTGGGAATCGCGAATATAGCAGACTGGTCCGAAGACCATATTGACAAACGGTGGCTAATTCTTCCCATTTGTTTCACTCGGATTGAGCATTGGATAGTCGTCTGCATCGACACGGGACCCAAAACCGTGCTTTACTTTGATTCATCGAGACTAAAGAAACTTGAACTCGAAGTGGTCGTGAAGGAGTACCTCTGGTGTATTTTTGGGGATGGCTTCATAGTCAGGTACACGCAGCCGTTCATGCAGCATGACAAATACAACTGTGGTGTGCTCGTGCTAGTATTTGACGAGAAATTAATCCACCAGCGAAGATTCCCCCATCTTGATAGATCTATGCTTCAGTAACCTTCGTTATAGATACATTTGTCTTGGCCTCTAACAGATAAAAGAAAAGTCTTTCATTCGCGTCATACCACGACGTAACTAATCAATGAGCAAACCAAACAAAATAGACCGCTTGTCTGCCATCTGTACTCCAGAGCAAAATTTGCATGTCCTCTAATAAGGACGGAGCTCCACTTCATCCACGAGAAAGCGAAAGAGCGGAACCGAAAATGCCACACGATTTCATATCGCAAACCATTATCAAGTTGGAATAATGGGAACATCAATATAATGGTCAGTAAAGCTATGTCATAATTCTTGGCAAACATAGTTCAGACTTTCCTGTATTCTCCAGACTCTTTATTAGCCACATATCGAATTGATGTCGTGAAGTAATTGGGGGTGCATATGTAATGCCACACACATGCATATGCACCCTGCAATTACCACTTGCCAGTCTTTTCGGATCATCCACCAGCCCATGTGTCACAAAACCACTTTATTTTCTTTCGACTACGCAATCTGCAGTCGACAGTTCGAAGCACCATGCTCTTCCGTAATTGCAGCTGGAAGTCATAGACTGCAGCCCTATCCCAAGCGGACGCTACTAGCAGATGGAGGTCGCAACGATTTGCCTGCGAGTTCGAGGTGATCAAGTAATTAATCATCTTCCTCGCGATTCCAACGCGCGCATCCTTCAAGCATGAGAATGGTCTCTGGAGGCATAAAGTAGTCCAAAACGATCGTTTTGAGCTTCAGCTGTACACTCAATTGTCGAATTGTGTCGAGTAGATCGTCTCGTTTGCGACTATGAGCTTTCTCCATGGCTTTGATCTCGCTTCACCTTGGTATACACGCGCTTAGCTTCCGAGTTTTTGCTTCCGCTTCTTCTTGCAACGTCTTTTATTCATCTTCGCGCATGAGGTTACTCTCTTCCGGTACCGCTAATTCCCGAGCAAGCAACGCCCATTGTGCAACCCAAAGCACTTACCCACGAGCTCAACTCGTTTACTTCGTCAGGAGACGGTGGTTTGTCGTAGTCAACGTCTTGAATAAGCTTCTCTTCCATACTGCTGGGAACGACGCATCGCTTCCAGCAGTTCACTGTAACTGACCGTGGCACTTCACTCTAACTTGATATAGTGAAACGAACTGCTTCCAGTAATGACAACTTCATTTGCGTGCAGTTCATCGAGTTACCATTGAACACATTTTCTCCGATAGCGTGTTTAATAAGATTGAACTATGTCATCATCCAACGGCTGGATGCACGATGTCATGTTTGGTGGAATGAATTTTACGGTGACATTTATGAATGAATACGGCACACAGTCATTGTGTTTAATGGCACACAGTCATTGTGTGCCGTATTCATCCAAAAATGTCACCGCAAAATTCATTCCACCAAACATGACATCGTGCATCCAGCCGTTGGATGATGACATAGTTCAATCAACCTGGAGGAGAACTTTCCGACCGTGCATTTTCTGGTCAAATCGATGCAGCCAATCTGTAAAAATTAGACGAGTCATCCATGCATTTTTGTTCGAATAATAGTCGAACAACAAGTTTTTTTTTCATCACCGCGAAAACATCTTGGCTCCTTTGCGGTGCCAACAATCAACGGATTCATCTTCTGTGGACCAAATAAATTGCTGCAAAATGCAACAGTGATGCTGTCCTTTGTACCCTTTGTTCCCTTTACTTTGATTGATGCGAGTGCTTTGCTCGGCTGGATTCGATAAAAGTGCGGATTCATCGAAATTGAATACGTTCCTCGTCTCACATTCTAACAGAAAATCTTTCAATTCATTTTGGTGCACAGCTAACAAGCTTCGATCTACGGAAGAGCTTTCACCGTACAGTGTTTGTTGTTTGATATTGTGACGAAGCTTGAATTTGTGTAAGCACCCGTTGAATAATGTCAAGCTGCTCTCCGGGATCAGCATCCAGTCTCTTATGCGTCGTTCCTCTTCCAACAGTAAAACGTCAGTAAGAATCGCCTTCCCCTCTTTCATTCGGAAGAAAGCGAACACTTCATTCTTTAATTCAGTAAATTTAACGCGCCTCTTTTTTTCCTACCTGGCGGTCCATCAAATGCTGTTGGACTAGCGTAGCGATATTGACGAACTGTCGAGCGTCCCACACGCACCCAACTTCGAAGAAATCCATTCTTGAAGTGCCCAACTTTTAATTTGTGGATTTTGCTCCACGTGGAGCTGCACCTGCTTCTTTTCGTCCAGCGTAAGTCGTCTGGCGTCCATCGCTTAATGGTGACCACTTATAAAATGACACAGAATAGAGGGAATTCGCTCCTCCATACAAAAATAATATGTGCTGATTGGTGCAGAGACTTTTTTGTGGTTTCAGAAACAGGATTTGTGCCAGTTAGGGGAGTTCCTTTATGGAGGTGTGACTGTATACAGTAGTGGTCGAATGTAGGTAAAGTAGGCAAAACTGACCTATCAGAGCATACCTTCGGTTTGCCTACAAAGCCCTTTTTTTCACACGTTTGCCTTCAGCGAGAATCGAAAACGAGCAGTTGTAGGTATTTTTGATTGGCTGATTTTTGCTTGGAAGCACCCAATCGGACTTAGTTAAAGATAGAAGATAATCATGATCCGCACAAAATACGAGCTTCTTTTACATCATTGGCTTAAATCGAGTCTTTGGGCACTTTGCTGAATGCAAAAGTTGGAAAGTCGTAGATATGTGGTGAGGCCGATGATTCACAAAACGAGGTACATGCATTTTGAAAATTGAAAATACGGTAGCTTTTATAATCCTGCTCTCTACAAAAATCACGTCACGTGACCCGAATAAATCGCCACCTCCAGTTCCCCCAACCTCTCCCTCTATTAAAAATCTCATCATAACCCCGCTCCCCATATTTCCCGACATCCCCCTGCGGGGGCCCCCTCGTGAAGTGGCTCCTGGTTATTAATCTTTCGATTACACTCGATCGGCCTGTATCTGCGCTGACAATGTTTCACGTTTAAAAAAATTATTCACAGGGCAAAGTCTGAAAACAGCCTGCGTAGGCATTCGAGAAAACTATCCCCCGAGCGTTCCTCCAGAATGGTTTCAAAACGTGTGGAGTCGTTAGATCTTGGTCATACAAGAGCCAGGTATAGTGACGACGTGGTACGATGGTGTGGACAGCAAATCGCTTAAGGTATTGATAACCTGTGCGCTTCGGATCTGAAAACAGACGCCTAAACTGATGAGGAGCAGGCTGAGATGCAATCCAGACCGTCAATACTAGACGTAAGCTACGTGGTCACACAAGTACATACAGTATCTGAAAACACAAAAGGCTGCAACATTTGCGGGCTACCATCGTATCGTTGAATTAGGTACTGATTGGAAAATAAGATAGACGACACGCGTTCATTCATACAACGTTTTCGCCATAATCAAATTCAAGTACGAACAGAAAGTCATGCACGTTCATGACCGAACTGTATGTGCTATGAATGCGTGTAATGTTGATTGCGAGATGGGATGGGAACTGCACCACAGCACTGAAAAACAACTAGGGAGATAGATATATGGCTAGGGACCAAACTTTTTCTTTATTATCATTGGTGTAGTTAAAAACGACCAAAAATCTAAGTGGTGGAGCGCCCAAAGACACAACTCAATTAAAACCTATGGGGTTTTCAATCATTTCCTCTAATTTTGCTCGATCAAAATGTTTTGGATCAATCGCCTGACGCGTATAAAACTTTGCATAGTTGGCGAGAATTTGATCCTCTAAGTCATCAAGTGGGTCAGCAATCTCCTTGGAGAAAACTTTCAGTTGAACCTCGCCACTGATTCCAAATTCGTCTTTCCACCTGTTGAACAGCAGCGTTTCCAATGATTTTGCGATCTCTTCTGTGCTCTTGGATGTAGTTGCTGCCTGAATCATCCGGGCCAAGGTGGCTTCATTATATATTGTTAGGAGATTAGAGAGCACACGGTGGCCAACTTTTTTTTGTATGCCATCTCGGATCCATTTCGAGACATCCTTATTCGAAAAAAGCTCCACCCCATTCGTTTCCCCATGGATACGATCTTTTAAGGCCTTAAAATCTTTATGGACCTTGTTCTTGTAAGCAACATCAGCAATTAAGAGTTGAAGCTTAGACGGTAGTTTTTCCTGGGTATTCGCAATCAACGGAGTGAGTTCTGAAGGTTGCATCATACGGTCTTCGTCATCTTTTCTACTGGAAGAAAGAGCTCGTAGGTGCCTTTTCACAAGGTCCTTCTCATGTATATGAGACTCGCCAGCAGGTTCCGTCGACTTGGACTCGACGGGAGCTGAATCAGTGCATGCAAGAAGTACAGCAGCGTGGAAGAACACAAAGAGATAGAGCTTCATGGCTGGACTTGGAAGTGTTGTGTGGCTGGTAAAAGACAAAGTGAATGGTAATCACAACGTTCGTTCTAGTACTGTACATGTACGGTGTACATCCAGTTCCTGCCCATTTTTGGAAGCTTACATAGGTGCAGATGTCATTTGACTTAAGTGGTTAGAGATATTTATGATGGTGTTAAGATTGCGGCCAGAAAATCATCGCGCCGAATTTACGCGACATCGCTGGAAGATCTGTTCATTGATCTCAACCGTTTTCTGCTGCAGGGTCTAAATCGTTTTTTTTTGGGGGGGGGAGTGGAGATGTACGAGATTCCGCTCTAATTTATCAGTTGGCCCAAGTTATTCAAATACTTAATGCTGATCTCCATTATAGTACTCTCAGTATACAACCGTGTTAGCCATATCTTATGTATTTTTATGTCCTACATCAGCGTTAAAGCCTCGGACAGCAAGTCCGAGATAGTAGTCTTGTCCAGCTTTTGTAGCGATACAAAGGAACGACCAACACTCAAAGGACATCACTACCGAAGCTCTATTGGTAAAGAGTACGAAGAAGTGGATGCGTAGAAACTTCTATGCTACGTCTGGTCAAGTACGGTGTCTTTAACATATCATCTTGTTCTCGGTTTTGTACAAGCGAAAAGGCAAAGTGACTGGTTGTAGATTTTTCAAAAAAAGTCTAATTCACCTGGGGGATGATGGCTCGAACGCAAATGCAACGACATGTTCGTTTTCGCTGACATCTCAGTATAATGATACTACAGTATATAAGGGTGGTCTTGAGGTATTTTTTTGATTTTAGAAAGGACAAGAGGTAACAAGATTTTCCCTCCCAGCTTCTTCGATACAGAATACTCCAACCGAGCAATAAAGATTGTAATGTGGTATGTATTAATACGTGTAAAACGGCACCAAAATCATGACCAACATCTCTTCCATACGCACAACTGCTCAAGAATACAAAAAAGTTGAACTGGATAAAAGAGTATAAAAAGTAAAAAGAAATGAGTAAGTTATGCAGAATGTAACATTCGGTTAAATACTACAGTAGTTTTAAGAATGAAATAAACTTACATTCTGGTATAAAGATTAACATTTGCAAGATTCTAACCAAGAGATTAAAAAATTTAGGCAGACCTC
>MIQA02021311.1:12668-23608 GCA_001887855.2 Sclerospora graminicola | reverse complement strand
TTGAACTTGATCTTGATATTTCCCTTCGTTACGTGCGCTATCGATTGTTCTTCGCCATGAAGTGTTACCTTGTACTTACGCGACTGGAAGTAATCAAATGCAATAATGTTAGCACGCGCTTCTGGTACATACCATACGTCTTCCAGCTTGCGTTTCTCAATCTTGCCTGTGAGTTCGTTCTGCACGCAGAGTTATACCGTACCCATCTGCGTTACCGTAGAAATTGTGCCATTTTTCATGACTAAGTCTTTGCCTTGTACCGTGTATACATCGAGAAAGGCCTCTCGTAGATTACACACGTTTGCTTGACTTCTGCTGTCAAGTTTTCATTCGATCACGTCTGGAGAGAGTAATGGCTCCTTGGTGCTAGCCTGCACCATGAGGACTGGTATCGGCTCATATTGTGTCCCTGCACCTCCGGAGTAGTTGGACCGCCATCCACTATATCGACTTTGGTAGTCGCCGCGACCTCCGCGTTTGCCACCGCGTCCACCGTGCCTGCCACCGCGTCCGCCACCGCGGCCTGCACGGCCTCCTCTATTACTTCGTACATAGCGACTTGGGTTTGCCTCCCCACCGTTACGCATACTGCGCGGACAATCACGCATCCAGTGTCCGTACTGGTTACATATTCTGCAAGGGCTTCGCCGCATTGCCTCTTGTAATGTCTCCCGCCTTCCTTGCGTAGTAACTTGTGTTATGTTTTGACGATGCTCTACGTTGTTCATCTGAACCTCACGCCTTGCGTCGCCGCTCTCATTGCGTTCTTGTTCTTCCACATAAATCAACCGGTTCTTGACTTGCCGTAGGCTTACTTTGTTCTCCACTGACAGCGACCTCATGCGTGAAAACACTTTGTAGAGATCCGGGTAGACATCTTTTGTTTGAAAAAGTAGCAGCTCTGCAAACTTTTCTTCATCCATGACCTCTCCTGCGTACTACTCGCCTTCGAGTTGTGTCATCTCATTAATGTAGTCCAGCATGCGCTCTCCAGGTCTTAGGAAGCGATTGAAAAGTTCCTTTTCCCACAACAATCCTATTGCGCGCCGGCATTCCATCGTATTCCGCCATCAGAGCATCCCAGAGACGAATATGATTTCCTGTCTCAATAACTTCTTCCATGCGTATCACCACCGCATCTGCAAGACTTCCAACTATCATCGCATGCGCTTGAACATGCCCCCGTTGGGCTCATAACCTGTTGTAAACTACCTAAATTAGGGTTAGTCGAACCTTGAGTAGGATCTGGTGTACCACTTAGTGTACCCATAATTAGTAATAGTTTAGCTCCTAATTAGCACTTATTTAAGGAAGTAAGTAAACCCACAACAGGCGGGGCCAGAATGGCTCCGGGGACCCGGTTGGGTGTGCAGATGAGAGATAATTGACAACTAACCATTGAACCCTGGTCGGTAATCTTGGAGTGAGTGCCCCGCACTACTCCATCCCACTTCCCATCTTGCACCCATACCGCACGCCCTATATATATTAGGTTAGACTATAATTATCTAATATATCTTACCTTTTGTATGTTCTGATCATAGCGGGTTGTCGCACTTCTACCGTTTCCAACATTCTTTCACGACTTTCAGCGCAAAATTAGCTTTAATTTCCTGAAAATGCTTAAACGGATGGTCGCTAGACTCCAGAAAGCATGCGCCGGTTTCACGTCGATTACTTGTACCCAACTTCTTTTTCTCATACTACACACACTGGTACAGTGTACCATTTCTTATCCCATTTTACACACTTTCCCTCAAGTTCTTTTTATCACATGTACGTGATATTTTGCATGCTCCGTAGTCATTCCCCCATAACGGCCGCTTCTTTTTCCACTGTTGCTGCAAAACCTGGCATGTCTCCATTACATCCGAATGGCTTCTAAACTGGGCAATGGAACGTGCGATTCCCAATCAGTGGCTTTCGTCAGCGGTTGACTATATCAGTTTGATGGACAGCATGTGATAGTGAACGCATTAGCTTAGCATTATCACTTGAACCAGCTGTATTCTCTTCGATTTCGTCCAAAACACTTGTTTATGTGGAATACAATGCGTTATAGTCGGTAGCCCTTGAAAAGGTATCGCTGGGGCTTGCCCTTCCGTAGTTGAGTGCCACGCGTATTCGTTCCGATGAAAAGACTGTCAGCGACCGTCGTCTCCTCGTTCTCATCATCTTCTTTACCTTTTCATTCGTCATCAGTTTCACGACCTGTTCTTCCTCTTCCTCTTCTTCACTTCATGACGAGTCTTATCCATGCTGGGGGTTACAAACTTGGAATGTATTCATTGTCTGCTCGGCAAGTAGTCGACGGAGCAGTAATCGTTTCCAGACTTTTTGTTTATGAAGCATGCGCATAGCCTTGCCCACGCCCTTACGAGACCAAGCCTTCTTGAATCGAGTTCTTATACTCACGCGAGAGCATCACAAACTTGCCAATTTTAAAGTCTACGACATTTTCCGCACGATCTAGCCTTCGGAGCACTCGCACCAACATGCATTGAATCGTAGCAATACGTCGACCAGCATTCGTGTTGTTGATTTGGGAACAAGACATTGATCTGCGTGTTTACACAGAGGGCGCTGAATGATGCGGATATTATCAAAATGCTTAATGTACTTGTTTTCCTGCGGGTCAATTGTCACGTGCCGCGCGCGAAAAGCAAAACGCTCGTGGTGTTTGTTCTCATTACTGATGTAAATGGTACACGCGTTGGGTGTTTTTCTTAACAAATCGTCCGTATTCAAATGGGCTCCTTCGACAATATCAACGACTGTTTGCGCTCTTCAAACATTGGGAGCACACGATCGAGTATTTCCAGCACTAGATTCGACTGCATTTTGTAGCTCTTCAACATTTTTTTCTTGTAGCCGACATATATCCTCTCGATCTCCCTGACCATTTGTGGCGACAAGGCGTCTCCAGCTTGGTACGTCGACACAAATGCACACGGATTCTCCTCTTTCGACGTGAACGATCGCAGTATACGACACACCGAATCTGCGCGCAATACCATCCTCAATCTCAAATTAGCTGGTAATCATGACGCCAGTTTCGAGAACTGATTCCTTTCAGGCCCTAGTTATTGCTATAGATCTGTACTATACAATTTGAGGTTCAACACAGTGTATAATACTTACAGTATTAGCCGGGTTCAACTTGTTACGGAAAGCTTTTGAGGGTTGCGGTATGTGTTGGAAGTTGAAGTTGTCGACTGAAGTGTGAGTTGGGCTTCTAATTCTAACATTTCTAGTACACTTTAGAAATAGGTACACTTATAACAAACACGCTAAAGCGGACAGTTGCGAAACTACTTTGGCGACGCACAATCGCATAGGAACCAAGGGTAATGCATGATAATATATTTTAGTTTACTTTTACTTTCGTCTGTTCTAGCGCGTTCGTACCTTCTGTTGCTTTGCGTGTTAAATTTGAACAGGTTATGAGCCCAATGCCGCAGAGTAAGAAGGAACGGATGACCTCTCAGGAAGGCAAGCGACTACCGGAAATGTCGACTTGGAATCCCGGGACCGAGTTTCGGTCAGCGATGAAGAGAAACAAGACGTGGATGCTCGTGATGAACATCACCAAGCGCGAAAAGAGATGAAGGACCTAATAAAGCTCATGACGAAGATGAATGAAAGATTGAACAAGTTGGAGTCGCCGAAGGTCGACGCGAATCCACGAGGGATGGATAGTTTTTTTTCGAAATGGCGAAAGAAAACGTATGCGTTTGGAATCTTTGGATGGTGGTCTGGACGGAGGTGGAATACCTCAGCCCAACCGAATGGCTCCGGGTCAAGCACAATATCCGCAAGGGTGGAATGCGAAGAACGGAAATTTCGCACCACCAAGACAAATTCCTACTGCACGGGAAATGAAGTTGCAGATCAAAGAGTTTACAGGGATCGAAGTGTATAAGGGGCTTGGATCGAATTTTTAGGAATGGGGTTTGCGGTTTATGCGGCAAATAGCCATGGCAGAGAGTGCCAGCGGCTTCCCCTGGAACGAGGGTGTGAAAGTGGATGTTTTAGGACATTACTCGGAAGGAACCGCGGAGAAATATTTTAATAAACAAGTCGGGACGTGGTGGGATATTAACCCGTCCCTGTGGTATATTTTGGATTAAATGCTTGACGCATTCAAGACAAGCATATCTACAGCCCAAGCTACTTACGGCCAAGAAGGACTCTAGAAGGACGTGGTCTCAGCACTCGCTCTACCTGGTCGCAGTAAGCGAGGCATCAGGATGCAAAGAAGAATTAATCCTGGAAAATGTGCTAAAATATTTTGCGCCTGAATTACGTTGAGTATTATCGGGCGGAAGACCAAAGATGAAGGCCATTGAGATGGACTTCCAACATTCCGTCGGAACCGGCAGTGATTGAAGCGGTGCCTGCACAGGCTTTTCTCGCTGACAAAGTTTGATAGCGACTACTTACTTTCGTACCCACTTATTCTGGTCCTTCCAGTAGAATTCACGCACAAGAGAACCGTACGTCTACTCTCAAACATCGGTACATAATGATACTCAAACAAAATGTCATGTTTGATATTATCGTCGTTAGGAACGACACTGTGACTTAACACCTGTTGGTTTTGTGCTATAAAGCAATAGACCATCGTGCAATCAAAAACCCTGCACTCTAGCTCTCGCGGTTCATCGCGTTTCTTGTCGGATTGGTCACTTAGGTGATCATTAAATAGACGTGTTACCTCATCTGTTTCGTTTGCTTGTCGTGCCTGACGTACGAAAGACGACGTCAGAGCAGTACAACGGATTGCATTTTCACTGATGTCTTCGGTTTTGACTGTTTCGTCTCGCAATCTAGTCGTCGTGATAGCGCATTCACTACTCCGTTTAAACTTCCCGGTTTGTACTCTACCGTGAATTATATTCCGCAAAGAATGACAATACCTTGCCATTCTTTGAAATAAGTGCGGTGAATTTACGGCCTTGCGTAATGACGCATGTCGGTACAAACAAAAGTGGTATTTTCTAAGAGATAGATTCGAGAATTCGGAAGTGCATATTTCATGGCGATATGGTCTCAGGTATTTTTATCGAAAATGGACGGCGATTTGCCGGTAAAATGTGGTGACCGCTGCTTACGCGGAGGAGCTAATAGCTCTAGCTCTTAGCATGGAGTGCGCCGACGGGCACAAGCTCACGTGAACAATAAAACAAAAACGACTCGGCAAATGTGTCTAGGCCCTCAGGGTGTAATGGGTCGAATGACGTCAAACGAAGTCGAGCAGCAATTGCTCGACCCACACCCGCAGCTCGAGTAAATTTCGATCACTATTACAGCGTTACAGCGAGGCAGCTCATGCCAAGTTTGCCGTCGAGAACGTTGTGGTAGATGCTCATTAAGTAAGAAAATATGCGTATGGCTTGACACTGAAATGTTGCAGAAGTCGATGGTGTTTTGCGTCAAAATCTTGTTGGAGGACACGTCATATCCTGCACGATATACATACTAAATTGGTACCTATGAACGACTTTAGATGGATCAGTACATGTAGCCACATTGCAAAGTGGGTCACTCTGTGACACAATCATGATTTGGTTTTGGCGAATGGTAATTGGTCAGTCCCGTTTTTCGTGCGATGTCGATAATAATTAACGTTAAGCTCTAAGCACCCGGGCAGGCCCTCCTCATGAAACACCTGCAAACGGCCCAATATTTCGAGAGTGATTACCGGCTGTTGAGTATCCGGATACATAAAGTTGCGACCAAGTTGATGAAAGCATACGACAGTTACACAAAGAGAAGGAACACCCAAGACGCAGGGCGTCTACGGCAGGATTGTATATGCAGTTTCATGCAGAAATATATAAAGATGCAGGGCATCCAGACGCAGGTCGTCTACAGCAGGCCCGTTACGAAGTTAAAAACAACTTCAACATAGTATATTTCTAGGAGTTTGTATATGCGTATATATTCATATCACTTAAAAATATAAAATAGGACGTGCTGGGTGAAGTGCCGGTGAGCAATCTCACACGTGGACGCTAATTTATCAAAGTAGAGTGCAGGCACCTCACACTGAGTCCCCGGGGCCATTCAGGCACGGGTTTTTCGTTTCCTCTGCTATAAGACATAAACTGTAATGGGGTGCCATTACATAAGTGATATTTAAGTTGAAATATCACAGTTCAATTTCAGACTTAATGTCTGAAATGCTAATATTGGATTATAAGTTGTTATAATCCACCTTGAGAACAGATTCTGATACAATTATCAAATCTAACAAGTAATCTAATGATAAAGATATCATTAGATCAGTTTTTATACTACATTTTACTATGATTAGTCTAGGTCTAATTATACTAGTTAGCTCTTAACCATTCATAAATATATTCACTCTTAAATTACCTTCTTGTACGACACGTTGCTTAGGTATATAAATATTAATATATATATAATAGACTATTTGGTTACCTAAAGTTTGTCTTAGTAAACTAAGGAGACCAAATTACATTTGGTCCTAACTAATTGCACGCTTCCTCACTTGCAATTTTACAGTGTAAGCCAGTAACAGCTAGCCTGTTACACCTGGTAGCACTTTGTGGTCCGTCTGAACGACCACTGTTGACGCGTTCCGCTAGCTAATTAGCGGAACGAAGGTTTAAGAGCCGCCCGGCTGTCATGGCGACGGCCAGCGATCGGAGCGCGAGCGACAGCTCGCGCAAGATTTAGTTAGAGAAAACTTCCCTAATTGGTCACAGAGAACTGTGGACACCGTTGTGGAAATGATGCGGACCGTAGGGCCCGAGATTATCTCCATCCTCCTAAAACCCCTGAGGAAGCCTTGGATACGGTATTCCGTTTCAAGAGAATGTATATCGATCCTCAGGTGCGTTCCGTAAGGTTACGGTCACCACCAACAACGCCCACAGCGAGTGCGAGCGTTGATGTGGTAAAGGCGCGGATTCCGCCCTTTACTGGCGAAGGGGGTGAAACCCTTCGTAGATGGTTCACAGAGGTGGAAGATGTCATCACTGCGCAAAAGATTGTGGACCCACGTTCACAAGCTTATTTCGCCACCACATGCCTAGGCGGTCGCGCCAGGGCATGGCGATGAGCCGCAGATCCACTGATGGATCTGCGTTCCTGACGTATCAGGATTTGAAAGCTGAGCTGAAGCTCAACTTCGAAGCTCCAGAAATGGACCTTAGTTGTCGTTAAGAGTTCATGGAACTCAAGCAGGGCAAGCTAAGCCTACATGCGTACGCTCAGAAAATACAATATTTTTTTATCAAATATTATATACGAGCCGGTGCCCCCTGCCATGCATGTCACTGGCTTCATGAATGGACTAAATGACGGTCCCATCAAACAGAGTCTTTATCGGATTCCGCCAAAGACTCTGAGGGATGCTATAGACCAAAGCATCCGAGAGGAATTAAGCATGCGTTCAGCGTCAGCGCATGCTGGGGCTAGTCGAAGGGCTCAACAGCCTTTCTACTTTAACATGCCACCAGTGCAGCATGTTAACCATAACTATTTCTCAGACAGACTAAGTTCATACTTCGTCCCGAGACACCAAAACCCGCGCCAGTGCGCGAGCGGAGGAGGTCCAGAACCGATTGACCTATTGGTTGCAGTTGCCTCGACACCGAGGCAACCGAAAAATAAGAAATTCCTTCGCTGCAATAGATGCGCGAAGATGGACCATTACGCCCATGAATGCATGGCGCCGCGGCCGGCGCCACGCAGTCAGCGGACTGGACAGTCCGCTGGTAAGCGACATCAACAGGGGCAACCCTCTGTTGATGCAAAAAACGTCAACAACCAGTAGGGGCGGGGCGCCCTACTGGACGGGTTATCTCACATGCCGACATCGGGCATGAGAGGATAATAGTCCCAGACGGGACTATGTCCTGTCAACACGTGCAGGGTGGAGGGAAACCTCTCATCACCCTGGAAGTTAAGCCGCATGGAAACGATGTTCCGATGCGTGCTCTGTTTGACACAGGAGCGTCAAACAATTTCGTTAGAACTGAGGTTCTATCGTCATTGAACTTCGTGGAGATTGAATCTCCACGAAGCATGGTTTCAGTCCCGTTAGCAACAGGTGCAACGGATCTGATCACCCTGTGAGTAATCCGGCGATCTAGTGATACAACCGCAGAGTCAGACAGTCTGGTGGTTAGCGATGGCACCACCAGGTCTGATCCGACTAGATCAGCGGATGGTACACCCGCTGATCAAAGTCTAGAGGGACTTGCACACGCAAATGACGAGTCGTTGCGTGTAATGTGCGCAACACGGGTGAAAAACACCCCCGTGTTGAAGTTACTACGACCGATGACGGTCGTGGTATAGAGAATTTACGCACGGTGGGAAACACCCACCGTGAAAACAATGAAACCGACACGGATGGAAGTAACTTCCGTTTCGAAGTTGAAGAACTCACAACTGAGAGCAGTCGTGAGTGCATGAACACCATGGTAGACAGTGGTCACCATGAAGAGAATGCCTTATGCACGAGTGATAATCAGCGTGCAACAGATCAGGCAACAGATCAGACGAGTGCGTCTGATCTCGCAGCTGTGTCCGTTGAGACGATCAACGTCTTGACGCAGACAGAGACTGGATTAGCTACTCAGTCTCTAACAATTGACAACCCTCCGAACATAAGTTCTGAGGTAATGGCCCTTCCAGCCTTGAGCTGGAAGAAGTTCGTAAAGAACATGCGCAATGCTCAAATCGACCAGATCTGCGTCATTGTCGCAACAGACGATGTTGTGGATATTCGTGAACGAATATCCACTTTACAATTAGAAGGCATTGGGAACGAACCCGTTCCCAATAAAAAGACCAAAGCTCAGCGCTTTGAAGCGCAGAGCTGGGAGTCGCTTAAGGCGACTTCCCTGTACTTCGAGGTACTTTGGGAATACGCTGACGTATTCCCAGAAGAAGTACCTTGTGAGCTCCCTAAGGATAAGAAAAATAGGCACGATATTGATCTCGTGCCTGGCACGAAGTACTGTGTTACGCGGCAATGGCCATTGCCGCGCGACCAAGTCAAAGCGATCGACGAGTTCTTCGAAACTCGTCGTAAGGCGGGACATGTGCGGGATTCTACCTCACCGCACTCCAATTCCACCTTTTGCGTAAAGAAATCCACTGGTGGCTGGAGAATCGTTCATGCTTTCAATAAGCTGAACGCAGCCACGGTACCGGCGCAGACGCCGATACCGCGGAAAGAAGTCATCATTGATGGCATGAGCGGGAGCACCGTTTTCAGTGCTCTTGATCTAAGGGATGGTTTCTACCAAATCCTTATGCGTGAGAAGGATATCCCTCTCACGGCAGTAAGCACCCCAAGCGGTATGCTTTGAGAGTGGCTTGTAATGCCACAGGAGCTTCGAAATGACCCTGCCACCTTCAATAGATGTGTCACGCATCTATGCGCCGGTGCGAGAATTCACACCGAGCTACTTCGACGACGTGTTCATCCACAGTACTGAACATGATAAGACTGGTGTAGATGTTCACAAAAAACATCTACGTCAGGTGTTAGAGCTTGTGCGTAAGCACAAGCTCTATGCAAATTTAAAGAAGTGCACTTTTGGTGCACCTAAGATACGTTCTTGGCTGCTTTGTGGGCAAGAACGGGGTGCGCCCTGATCCGGAAAAGATCATGGTGATCGTTATATGGCCTACGCCAAACAACGTCAAGGAACTTCAAAAGTTCCTTGGGTTGGCGACATAATTGCATAGATATTCGTGCAATTATGCCGGTCTTTTCGACTCTTTCCGAGATTATTACAGAAAGATGTCGAATGGACTGGGATAGCATTGCCAAGACGGGAGCTTCAGTCCAAGCGTAGCTTGACTGAAGCTCCCGTCCTTTGGCAATAGCCGATAACGAGCGACGGTTTCACGTCCGTTTTGCGACGCAAGCGATTTCGCATCGGCTGCGCCTTGAGCAGCGCGATCACGATGATCGTGATGGTGACTTTTATCAATCGCGTAGTGCGCCGCGAGCGAACTACCTCAGTGCAAGACAGGGAACTCCTTGCCATGAAATATGCAACTGGCAAAGTTTCGGATCTATTCTTAGGAGATAGACCGTTTGTTTTGTTTACGACGGCATCGTCGTTACGCAGGCCGTGAATTCACCACACATCCCAAAGAATGGCACGTTTGGCTGTCATTCTTGGCTGAATACACTCAACGGTTGAATACAAACGCGGGAAAGTTGAAACGTGAATAGCGGATGGCGTCTTCAGAGCCCGATTACGAGCGAAAGCGTCCGTACAGGCAATCAGTGCAAACGCAATACGTCACTGCTCTGTCGTCGTCACTCGTACGACAGGTACGTCAAGCGTACGAAACAGACGAGGAAACGCGCCTGCTGATTGATTACCTAAGTGATCAATCTGATCGGAAGCTCAAGGAACTTCCAGAGTTCCTTCGCGCTTGCATGCATCGTTATCGATTGCACGATGGTCTGTTGCTTTATAGCACAACCAAGATGATGATAGTCGCATCGTCGTTCCAAACGACGATGATCTCAAACATCAAATATTGTTTGAGTACCATGATGCCCCGATTTCGGAACATCAAGGTCGAGAGAAGACGTACTCTTCTCTCGTACGCGATTTCTACTGGCGTAACCAATATAAATGGGTACGCAAGTATGTACGCGCTTGCGAGGTAATGCCAGCGCGTCAAGCCTGCGCACTCTGCGCAGGCTCCCCTCCAATCTCTGTCGGTTCCGACAGAGTGTTGGAAGTCCATTTCCATGGACTTCATCTTTGGTCTTCCGGCTGATCATAGTCGGAAAACAGGAATAGTGGTCTTTGTGGGCCGCTTCAGCAAGATGGTTCATCTTGCTGCAGGGTCAGCGAATGTCACCGCTTTGCAAACGGCGCGGATATTCGTTGACACGGTATTCCGTTTACACGGAATACCGGAAAACA
>MIQA02021311.1:0-12648 GCA_001887855.2 Sclerospora graminicola | reverse complement strand
GTGTAGTCGCTCTCAGAAATTCTTCCTGAGATGCGAACACCCACGGGGGGCCAAGATGACTGACTGTCGGAGGGGGTACTCCGTCCATCCGAGTCATGATCCGATCCGGCATCCGGCCGGCTGTATCGGTCACTTCCATCACCTTGGTCGTGACGTCTTGGATGATCCATGCTAAAAGCTCACCTTGTGTACCCGTCAGCACTGGCGGTTGCGCTCCCTTGGTAGACTCTAGGGCGAAAAGTGTAAAGTCCGTCGAATAAAGAGACGAGGGTTAGGACTAGGGGTAGCTCCTGGGCGAAAATCTTCACCGGGGAGCTCAATTGGCAATATACTTGAAGTTTGTATACTGCAACGGCTGGACCGAGAATAATCGATCGGATAGCCAAACCAATGACAATAAAGGGGTAAATCCAAACGTGTACGTAAAGGGGAATCCAAATATAACTCCACAATCTTCAACAGTAGGCCAAAAGGTTACCACACTTTCCAATACTTGATATAACCGTGTTCAAAACACGGGCGACTTGAGGTGAGTATACGCAACGCCGCGACTCCCGGTCAGGGGACTTCCGGTGGGTTACTTTAACCTTCCCCGGGCAAACCAATAGCAGCAAGAGGGGACCTTGTTAGCCCTCTGCTGTGAACCAATGAAAGCGACTTGTGTCTAAGAAAGCGAAACGTATACTGATTTTTATCCCTATGTCCAATACTCCCTTTTGTGTAACCTACCCCAAAGAATGTGTAACCTACCCCCAAGAACCAGCTGGTACCAACCCAGCCGGTTTTTACATCTAGGTGGCTACAAACATATGGTTCGTAGATCAGGGTGGCCACAAGTGTACGTAGGTGGCCAAAGCGTGACCAAACAAATACCGGTATGTTAAAAAAGAGATATCGTCAAGTATAATCAGCTGTTTAAACGTTTTTTATTGTCGAATTTACATGAAAATGATCTTATTGAGGGTTACCGAAATGCGAAATCAGGGTACGCCGATGGTTACGCAAGTTGACTAAGCACCATCATTGAATCTGACACACTTGCACTTAAAAAAATGTGCAAGTATGGCGGATTTAATGACACTAATCACTAATGCATAGATATAAAACTACTAATGTTTTCTACGGAGGTATTGGTACTCCATTAGGATGAACCGTCATAGTGTAATGTCTTCCATAAAACTAAAATATAATTCCTTTTGCCTGCCTCCTAGAAAGTTCTTTCTCTACCTTCATGGAATCGTGCAATGTTGTTTATTTACTACTACTCCTGGAGTATGTGCAATATTTTAGTGGCCATGCATTTTCATAGTAAAAGGCACAACTGTGGACGTGGATCCTTAAATACATGCAAGTCGCTTCTTTATCGCAAGCTTATAAGTATTGTCAGCAGCAATGTAGCTTTCTAACATCCTAGACTCGTGCGCTTATTCTTAAACATCCAGCGTAAACACGATCTGGTCCAATATTCATATCGTTTAAGCCCTTCCCACCGCTGGATCGTTTCCGCATTGTCGGCGTATCGTACACAGACGAAGTAAGAGGCTCCAAGAACTCGTCTTCACTGTCACTCATGCCGCTTGGATGTAACTTGATTAAGTTTATGCATCAAAGGATGTATAGACATTTCTTGAACAAGAACGACTCCTTGATAGGCGACAATGCCAAGATCTGGCAAGTTTGACCAGCCACTTTCGGGCGTAGCCGATTCTGACACTCCTCCCCTCAGTGCAGGAGCCATTGTCTCTGTAGGGCCACAAAAAATACGAAAAGTCGGAAAAGGAATCGGTCCAAGCCTAATCGCCTACCACGGCCAATACGTCCGCGGCATCGATACTTAGATGGCTGCTTGAGTTGCCGCCATCAACCGAGGACCTGTTCCGGAACCACCGCTGGCCGAAAAGCCACATTCTCCGTCACATGTTTCTTCTTCTTTTTCTTCTTCTTCTTATGACGTTCACGCTCTCTATCTATAGGGATAGTTGGCATACGTATCGTAGTATTCGGTCCACGATTTGTAAGCTTATGTTCTGCTTGTCGTCTGATTTCGTCTAAAAAATCAAGCTGCAATCTTTTCGCTCTTTCTCGACGCCGCACTAGATCCAAAAGGCGTCGTACGAGCTCAAAGTCTACACATAACTGTTGAAGGTTGCGAACCCTTCCAAGTCGTTTTTGCGATGTTTATAACGTTCTTTTTTTCTCGTGGTCGAAACACTGAATGGGGATTGGTATCATACAGTGGCGTCTGGGGCCAGAATCGACGCAGCAGAGGACGGGATAACTTTTGGCGTTAGTTTGCCCAGTACGCGATGACACATCACACGGTGAACGCATTGAGGCGGGGTTGTGGGCAGGGTTAAATTTTCTTGGCAAAAACGTCTTCAGCCCTTGCTAATGTCATTCACAGCGCGGATTTCTGTAGGCGTCAGCATTTGACCGAAGCGTTTCTGTGACAGTTGATAGCGTGGATCCCCGTCTACGCCGTAGGCCGAAGCCATATCATATCTTCCAAGTCCAGATCTGCTTCAACGTCTTGTGACTCAGGACTTGGAGCTTCAGATCCGGTAGAGTCCTCATCCTTTGGCAAAGCTTGGAATCTCACGTAAGAGGTGGGTACTTCAAAGTCTACCGAGACGGAGGCGTCATAAGATGGTACTGACTGGATCACAGGGATCAGAATATCTTTCTTTTTACTGGCCTGCTCATGCGCTGCGGGATTCTGCAAAAAATTGCAATGGAACTTTCCAATCTGCACGCTTACACCAGCGGACAGCATGGACGGCTTAATAACTGCACTTTCTAACAAGTCTGCTCCATGATTTTTCTGTACAAGTTCGTGACTGTCCAGAACTGCAGTGGCAGATTTTTTTTTCTTTTTTTTCTGCTCAAAAATCGGAAGTACCAGTGCCCACAAGTCTATACCCGCTAACAGTATTAATGTGAACAATACGATAGGAGCGGCATATTGAGTAAGCACGAAAGTTAGGTACAGTGACTTTTCCATTCTGCAACAATTGGTGCTGCAACTAATATTCACCCACCTGGTGGTCATTCAAAGGATTCCAGCTTACGTCAAAATGTAATCGGCGATTTGCGGTGTACCCTCAGCACCAGCACGCGTGGATATTTGAGTAATGAATTGGCTGAGCTAAGCCGCTAATAATAATCAGCAAAACATGGTTCTGTCAACTAATTAAAGACAAACGGATGTACTCTATGCGTTTGGCGCCATGCTGTTCTGCCGTCGATCTGCAAAAAAACTCGCAATCGACCATCCCCCGATTGGGAAGGTACACCCGATTATACGTGGCGTATATATTACTACTGTAACGTTAAATAAGGTTCACAAAAATAAATAATCTGGCAGATTTACTATTCTTTTCGCCAAAGCAACCGTATTTCAAAATGGGAAATGTCAGAACCAGGACCTAAATCAGTGTAAACTTTCAGATCCAGGACCACTTGCAAAAGCAGGACCAGGACCCCTTCTAATTTAGGCGGTTGTTCATAAGTTGTCCAGATGTACTTTAGGGCATCCATAACCACCAAATCCGACAAAGCGGCAGAAACCTATTCCGAGCGAGCAAGCTTGGAGCTATGTTTGATAAGAAAGGAAATGTCTCGGTGTCTATCGACTGGATCGCTCTATATCAACGGACATTATTCAATTGGGTCAACGATACGACGTATCGTTGAACCAACTGAATAACGAGCGATCACTCTTAGCCTAAATGCCGCGTTCTCTTCATCTGTCAAAAGTCTTGACTCAAGACTCTTTAAACATGGAGATGGAGATGAAATCTCATCAAAATGCATGACAAAGGATACATTCACTCAAGCCATCCCTGGAAATTGTTCATGATAAATACCGAAGGGATGTCCACCATGCCATTTCTCCTGATAAAAAAGACGATGGAAGCACGGAGGAACAAGGTCTAAAGCTTTAAGAGCACATGGTACCGAAAAAAATAATGGACGCAGCCGCATTGACAATTAAACAGCTGACCAAACTAGCAGGTAGCATGAGAATGAACGTATGAATCCACTACATTCATGTCAGTATCCATTCCTTTCAGGAAAAGTTTCCGATACAATGGCAAACGTACATGTTCCTGTTGATGAATCTGTTCAAGTCTGGGCAGCGGGAACCCCCAAATCGTCTTGGACGCTCCAGCAACTACAAACACAAGAAACAGTATGAGCCATATACTCGTCATGGCATCAAACAAGATGGTTTAGCGATGAGGTTAATGTATTATTGAAATAACATAACTAACTACATGGATTTTTAACGTACACATGGGTCAGGAGACGACATTCCGGGCTGTACATACAAAAACAACGATACTGTGTCATTATAAATGATGAGTTTCCGATTTAAGCGGCTGCTACCTTTCAACCACAAGTGCAATGGTCGCAGAAGATGACACTGCTAAGTTATTAGCGATGCTATGCCCTTAAGTACATCTGGACCACTTATGTACATCCGCCTAAATTAGAAGGGGTCCTGGTCCTGCTTTTGCAAGTGGTCCTGGATCTGAAAGTTTACACTGATTTAGGTCCTGGTTCTGACATTTACCCAAAAGTTTTCGAAGCCAGACAGCACAGATGGAAATGAGCCGTCGAGATAATGTCACATGCAACTACGTTGCCCCAACGTAGTGAACGACAAGTATACGCTCGTTTGCTGCCACATTTATGCGCTACACGGGGTTCAACAGTACCTTCGATATACTTGAGTTATTAATACATGTAATAGATGTCGTGCCGCAGAAAATAAAGAAGCGAGCAGTTTTATTGGCAATCACAGGTTCCCATACGCCTACCCCAGCTCGTGAAGCAATATACGTATAATGGATAACGTTAGGCGTGCAGAGGTCTGCCTAAATTTTTTAATCTCTTGGTTAGAATCTTGCAAATGTTAATCTTTATACCAGAATGTAAGTTTATTTCATTCTTAAAACTACTGTAGTATTTAACCGAATGTTACATTCTGCATAACTTACTCATTTCTTTTTACTTTTTATACTCTTTTATCCAGTTCAACTTTTTTGTATTCTTGAGCAGTTGTGCGTATGGAAGAGATGTTGGTCATGATTTTGGTGCCGTTTTACACGTATTAATACATACCACATTACAATCTTTATTGCTCGGTTGGAGTATTCTGTATCGAAGAAGCTGGGAGGGAAAATCTTGTTACCTCTTGTCCTTTCTAAAATCAAAAAAATACCTCAAGACCACCCTTATATACTGTAGTATCATTATACTGAGATGTCAGCGAAAACGAACATGTCGTTGCATTTGCGTTCGAGCCATCATCCCCCAGGTGAATTAGACTTTTTTTGAAAAATCTACAACCAGTCACTTTGCCTTTTCGCTTGTACAAAACCGAGAACAAGATGATATGTTAAAGACACCGTACTTGACCAGACGTAGCATAGAAGTTTCTACGCATCCACTTCTTCGTACTCTTTACCAATAGAGCTTCGGTAGTGATGTCCTTTGAGTGTTGGTCGTTCCTTTGTATCGCTACAAAAGCTGGACAAGACTACTATCTCGGACTTGCTGTCCGAGGCTTTAACGCTGATGTAGGACATAAAAATACATAAGATATGGCTAACACGGTTGTATACTGAGAGTACTATAATGGAGATCAGCATTAAGTATTTGAATAACTTTGGAACATGATAAATTAGAGCGGAATCTGTACATCTCCACTCCCCCCCCCAAAAAAAAACGATTTAGACCCTGCAGCAGAAAACGGTTGAGATCAATGAACAGATCTTCCAGCGATGTCGCGTAAATTCGGCGCGATGATTTTCTGGCCGCAATCTTAACACCATCATAAATATCTCTAACCACTTAAGTCAAATGACATCTGCACCTATGTAAGCTTCCAAAAATGGGCAGGAACTGGATGTACACCGTACATGTACAGTACTAGAACGAACGTTGTGATTACCATTCACTTTGTCTTTTACCAGCCACACAACACTTCCAAGTCCAGCCATGAAGCTCTATCTCTTTGTGTTCTTCCACGCTGCTGTACTTCTTGCATGCACTGATTCAGCTCCCGTCGAGTCCAAGTCGACGGAACCTGCTGGCGAGTCTCATATACATGAGAAGGACCTTGTGAAAAGGCACCTACGAGCTCTTTCTTCCAGTAGAAAAGATGACGAAGACCGTATGATGCAACCTTCAGAACTCACTCCGTTGATTGCGAATACCCAGGAAAAACTACCGTCTAAGCTTCAACTCTTAATTGCTGATGTTGCTTACAAGAACAAGGTCCATAAAGATTTTAAGGCCTTAAAAGATCGTATCCATGGGGAAACGAATGGGGTGGAGCTTTTTTCGAATAAGGATGTCTCGAAATGGATCCGAGATGGCATACAAAAAAAAGTTGGCCACCGTGTGCTCTCTAATCTCCTAACAATATATAATGAAGCCACCTTGGCCCGGATGATTCAGGCAGCAACTACATCCAAGAGCACAGAAGAGATCGCAAAATCATTGGAAACGCTGCTGTTCAACAGGTGGAAAGACGAATTTGGAATCAGTGGCGAGGTTCAACTGAAAGTTTTCTCCAAGGAGATTGCTGACCCACTTGATGACTTAGAGGATCAAATTCTCGCCAACTATGCAAAGTTTTATACGCGTCAGGCGATTGATCCAAAACATTTTGATCGAGCAAAATTAGAGGAAATGATTGAAAACCCCATAGGTTTTAATTGAGTTGTGTCTTTGGGCGCTCCACCACTTAGATTTTTGGTCGTTTTTAACTACACCAATGATAATAAAGAAAAAGTTTGGTCCCTAGCCATATATCTATCTCCCTAGTTGTTTTTCAGTGCTGTGGTGCAGTTCCCATCCCATCTCGCAATCAACATTACACGCATTCATAGCACATACAGTTCGGTCATGAACGTGCATGACTTTCTGTTCGTACTTGAATTTGATTATGGCGAAAACGTTGTATGAATGAACGCGTGTCGTCTATCTTATTTTCCAATCAGTACCTAATTCAACGATACGATGGTAGCCCGCAAATGTTGCAGCCTTTTGTGTTTTCAGATACTGTATGTACTTGTGTGACCACGTAGCTTACGTCTAGTATTGACGGTCTGGATTGCATCTCAGCCTGCTCCTCATCAGTTTAGGCGTCTGTTTTCAGATCCGAAGCGCACAGGTTATCAATACCTTAAGCGATTTGCTGTCCACACCATCGTACCACGTCGTCACTATACCTGGCTCTTGTATGACCAAGATCTAACGACTCCACACGTTTTGAAACCATTCTGGAGGAACGCTCGGGGGATAGTTTTCTCGAATGCCTACGCAGGCTGTTTTCAGACTTTGCCCTGTGAATAATTTTTTTAAACGTGAAACATTGTCAGCGCAGATACAGGCCGATCGAGTGTAATCGAAAGATTAATAACCAGGAGCCACTTCACGAGGGGGCCCCCGCAGGGGGATGTCGGGAAATATGGGGAGCGGGGTTATGATGAGATTTTTAATAGAGGGAGAGGTTGGGGGAACTGGAGGTGGCGATTTATTCGGGTCACGTGACGTGATTTTTGTAGAGAGCAGGATTATAAAAGCTACCGTATTTTCAATTTTCAAAATGCATGTACCTCGTTTTGTGAATCATCGGCCTCACCACATATCTACGACTTTCCAACTTTTGCATTCAGCAAAGTGCCCAAAGACTCGATTTAAGCCAATGATGTAAAAGAAGCTCGTATTTTGTGCGGATCATGATTATCTTCTATCTTTAACTAAGTCCGATTGGGTGCTTCCAAGCAAAAATCAGCCAATCAAAAATACCTACAACTGCTCGTTTTCGATTCTCGCTGAAGGCAAACGTGTGAAAAAAAGGGCTTTGTAGGCAAACCGAAGGTATGCTCTGATAGGTCAGTTTTGCCTACTTTACCTACATTCGACCACTACTGTATACAGTCACACCTCCATAAAGGAACTCCCCTAACTGGCACAAATCCTGTTTCTGAAACCACAAAAAAGTCTCTGCACCAATCAGCACATATTATTTTTGTATGGAGGAGCGAATTCCCTCTATTCTGTGTCATTTTATAAGTGGTCACCATTAAGCGATGGACGCCTTACGCTGGACGAAAAAAAGCAGGTGCAGCTCCACGTGGAGCAAAATCCACAACATAAAAGTTGGGCACTTCAAGAATGGATTTCTTCGAAATTTAGGGTGTGTGTGGGACGCTCGATAGTTCGTCGATATCGCTACGCCTAGTCCAACAGCATTTGATGGACCGCCAGGTAGGAAAAAAAGAGGCGCGTTAAATTTACTGAATTAAAGAATGAAGTGTTCGCTTTCTTCCGAATGAAAGAGGGGAAGGCGATTCTTACTGACGTTTTACTGTTGGAAGAGGAACGACGCATAAGAGACTGGATGCTGATCCCGGAGAGCAGCTTGACATTATTCAACGGGTGCTTACACAAATTCAAGCTTCGTCACAATATCAAACAACAAACACTGTACGGTGAAAGCTCTTCCGTAGATCGAAGCTTGTTAGCTGTGCACCAAAATGAATTGAAAGATTTTCTGTTAGAATGTGAGACGAGGAACGTATTCAATTTCGATGAATCCGCACTTTTATCGAATCCAGCCGAGCAAAGCACTCGCATCAATCAAAGTAAAGGGAACAAAGGGTACAAAGGACAGCATCACTGTTGCATTTTGCAGCAATTTATTTGGTCCACAGAAGATGAATCCGTTGATTGTTGGCACCGCAAAGGAGCCAAGATGTTTTCGCGGTGATGAAAAAAAAACTTGTTGTTCGACTATTATTCGAACAAAAATGCATGGATGACTCGTCTAATTTTTACAGATTGGCTGCATCGATTTGACCAGAAAATGCACGGTCGGAAAGTTCTCCTCCAGGTTGATTGAACTATGTCATCATCCAACGGCTGGATGCACGATGTCATGTTTGGTGGAATGAATTTTGCGGTGACATTTTTGGATGAATACGGCACACAATGACTGTGTGCCATTAAACACAATGACTGTGTGCCGTATTCATTCATAAATGTCACCGTAAAATTCATTCCACCAAACATGACATCGTGCATCCAGCCGTTGGATGATGACATAGTTCAATCTTATTAAACACGCTATCGGAGAAAATGTGTTCAATGGTAACTCGATGAACTGCACGCAAATGAAGTTGTCATTACTGGAAGCAGTTCGTTTCACTATATCAAGTTAGAGTGAAGTGCCACGGTCAGTTACAGTGAACTGCTGGAAGCGATGCGTCGTTCCCAGCAGTATGGAAGAGAAGCTTATTCAAGACGTTGACTACGACAAACCACCGTCTCCTGACGAAGTAAACGAGTTGAGCTCGTGGGTAAGTGCTTTGGGTTGCACAATGGGCGTTGCTTGCTCGGGAATTAGCGGTACCGGAAGAGAGTAACCTCATGCGCGAAGATGAATAAAAGACGTTGCAAGAAGAAGCGGAAGCAAAAACTCGGAAGCTAAGCGCGTGTATACCAAGGTGAAGCGAGATCAAAGCCATGGAGAAAGCTCATAGTCGCAAACGAGACGATCTACTCGACACAATTCGACAATTGAGTGTACAGCTTAAGCTCAAAACGATCGTTTTGGACTACTTTATGCCTCCAGAGACCATTCTCATGCTTGAAGGATGCGCGCGTTGGAATCGCGAGGAAGATGATTAATTACTTGATCACCTCGAACTCGCAGGCAAATCGTTGCGACCTCCATCTGCTAGTAGCGTCCGCTTGGGATAGGGCTGCAGTCTATGACTTCCAGCTGCAATTACGGAAGAGCATGGTGCTTCGAACTGTCGACTGCAGATTGCGTAGTCGAAAGAAAATAAAGTGGTTTTGTGACACATGGGCTGGTGGATGATCCGAAAAGACTGGCAAGTGGTAATTGCAGGGTGCATATGCATGTGTGTGGCATTACATATGCACCCCCAATTACTTCACGACATCAATTCGATATGTGGCTAATAAAGAGTCTGGAGAATACAGGAAAGTCTGAACTATGTTTGCCAAGAATTATGACATAGCTTTACTGACCATTATATTGATGTTCCCATTATTCCAACTTGATAATGGTTTGCGATATGAAATCGTGTGGCATTTTCGGTTCCGCTCTTTCGCTTTCTCGTGGATGAAGTGGAGCTCCGTCCTTATTAGAGGACATGCAAATTTTGCTCTGGAGTACAGATGGCAGACAAGCGGTCTATTTTGTTTGGTTTGCTCATTGATTAGTTACGTCGTGGTATGACGCGAATGAAAGACTTTTCTTTTATCTGTTAGAGGCCAAGACAAATGTATCTATAACGAAGGTTACTGAAGCATAGATCTATCAAGATGGGGGAATCTTCGCTGGTGGATTAATTTCTCGTCAAATACTAGCACGAGCACACCACAGTTGTATTTGTCATGCTGCATGAACGGCTGCGTGTACCTGACTATGAAGCCATCCCCAAAAATACACCAGAGGTACTCCTTCACGACCACTTCGAGTTCAAGTTTCTTTAGTCCCGATGAATCAAAGTAAAGCACGGTTTTGGGTCCCGTGTCGATGCAGACGACTATCCAATGCTCAATCCGAGTGAAACAAATGGGAAGAATTAGCCACCGTTTGTCAATATGGTCTTCGGACCAGTCTGCTATATTCGCGATTCCCACAAGCGTGTCGCGCTCGCCGAGTCGATCTGTACCCTTTCGCTTCTCCGACCGATTTCAATGTTTTCGATGTATCCCTTCTTCGGCAGTGATAAACATCCAGGACATTACCTTCGCTGAAAAACCTCGTCAAATCAATGTTAGTGCAGCATCTGAGATCCATAAAAATCAAAAAGTTTGATCTTTAAGCTCTTGAACTCGAGTGCGCCCAAGTGCTTTTGAACGGACTTCGGACTTTGTGGTTATAGCCATTCCTCTTTAAAATACATTCCTTCGACTTTCAAAACCACCGAAAAGCCGCACGGTACTTCACCGCGAAGCGCGACATGTCATACCATCGATACATGCTGTTTAGCGTCGAAGTAAGGAAGCATCCTTTTCACGACAATCTCGGCTTCTCTTGTACCTGGGTTTGAACCTTGATACTTCACCACAGCATCGCGTGCAAGCTAACAGGCTACCAATGAAAGGACGTAAAATAGGTGAAGTTTGAATGGACTTTAAGATTCTTCGTCAAGCGTTGTGCAATCGGCTTTCCTTATGGCTTCCATGGGTTCGCCGCCATTACCGGGCAAATTTCAATAAAAATAGTTTTAAAATAAAACTTTTCTAAACATAACCGGTGTTGCTGGATCTTGAAAACCTGAGCGACGTCACCTCTATTATCTATTCATCTGAAACTTCGGGATCGTTCTCGATGAAGACATATGACGCAAACGACACACCCCGGTTATGAAGATCTACAGCATGCCGTACCGCTGCATATCGTTTGGCTTGTTTCTGTCGTTTCTGTTTTTAATTTGGTCCGCGACTTATAGCCTCATGTATGGTGGAAGGAGGCTCTTGGTGCTCTTCGGAATCACGACTATCCACAACTGGTTCGTCCTCTGTAACGTTTCTATCGCTTTCTACAGCGTACACGTGCGCAGCTAATGTTGCAACGTCTACGTTGTAATCACTAGTAGTAGACAGGCCGTCGCTAGACTGGACGTCAATATACGTGGACTCGATGTTGAATGCTGTACCGTGATAATCTGGTGAGGCTCCTTCACCGTCATGATCATAATCAACTTCATGATCGTGTCCATTGTCGTCGGTGTCATCATCATGGTTCAGGGTATCCCGGGATATGTCGTTGTCGCCTGGGGATGTATCATTTTCAGGCGTAGCATTGGATATGTTTTTTTGTCCTTTTTTGTCCGCATCCGTTGACGTCTAGGGTGGATTTCAACTTGTCCACATCACGCAATAGCACTAACTTCCTCATCTTTTCGATTGTCTCTATTGCGACTTGAAACTTGGGCATATTAAGATTTGTGACGACACTGCTCAGCCGCTCGTGAGCTCTCTAACGATGGTAAGTTTCTTGTTGCGACTGAGGTGAAACCCTCCATATCGGGGTGCGGTCTCTTTAATTTCGAACTGGAAATATTGGAAAGAACCTCATCTGGATTATTGGTGCAGCCACGGAAGAGCCATCTTTTCGCGAGAAGTCGACTAGGCGGAAACACACATTCAAAACCTTCGTCCTTGCACACACAGATCACGTGGCGACAAGGCAGCGGCTTTGTCTTCATAAACATATACGAGCACGTCCATGAGGCCTTATCAATTTTATACGAAAGACACACTACTTCCGGTTGGTATAGCGTCAATTGAACGGTAATGATACCATCGGCGAGGTCGTAGTCATATACAGTACGTATTGCAAACTTGTACTCGGGGAAGGCGATCTCCGCTGCGTAATCGGTGACTACATTCGAAAATTCATTCATGCTGTCATCATAAACAAGGACAATTGTCAGGGTTATGGAATTTGTATTCAAATTGTACTCGGATTCGAGTTTTCCTTGGTAGTGTTCGACGTTTTGTAGTGTCGCGTTAGGTGATCCGATCGTTTCAGAAGACTCTTCACATGTCGCCAAGTTGCTTCGATCCTATTGTTGGTGTTGACTCCAA
>MIQA02021308.1:0-28230 GCA_001887855.2 Sclerospora graminicola | reverse complement strand
GGACGGCGCCCGGCTGGAAATCAAGTCGGCGGACCTGACAAGGGGCGAGGATAGTCGGACAAGCGGGCTGAGCAGACGGGAGGACTATGGATGTTCGACGGCCGAGGCGCGGATGGCGGACGGCCGAGACGTTGGATTGTTTGGGAGGATTGAGCGAAGGGAGCCTGAAAGGAGATGGTTGTTCGGGTGGATGGAGCAGGCACCCGGATCGTATGAGAGGCTGCCAAGGAATTGCTAGCGTCAGCAGCCGAAGGGCGCGGATGGGTGGCTATCTGGCTGAGCCGGCCGGGTACAATGTACCACTCGGACTGGTACCAGATTGGTTCGGTGTACCGGCCGGGTTGGTACTATTGGGGGTTGGTGTACCGGCCGGGCGGGTACACAAAGTCGGAGTTAGCCGGGTTGCGTTGGGTAAGGTACATAACTGGTCAGCCGTGTTATTTGAGGTAGGTTACACAAAGGGAGTATTGGACATAGGATAAATCAGTATACGTTTCGCTTTCTTAGACGCAAGTCGCTTTCATTGGTTCACGGCAGAGGGCTAACAAGGTCCCCTCTTGCTGTTATTGGTTTGCCCGGGGAAGGTTAAATTAACCCACCGGAAGTCCCCTGACCGGGAGTCGCGGCGACTTCGTATACTCACCTCAAGTCGCCCGTGTTTTGAACACGGTATTAAGTATTGGGAAGTGGCGACATTTTGGCCTTCTGTGGAAGAGTGTGGAGTTGTATCTGCCTCATATACACATTTGGATTCGCCCTTCATTATTATTGGTTTAGCTGGCCGATTGATTATTCTCGGTCCAGCCGGCACTATACAAACTTCAAGTGTCTTATTGGTTTAGCTGGCCGATCGACTATTCTCGGCCCAGCCGGCACTATACAAAGTTCAAGTGTATTGCCAGACGAGCTCCCCGGTGACGATTTCCGCTCAGGAGCTACCCCTAGTCCTAACCCTCATCTCCCTATTGGACGGATTTACACTTTTCGCCCTAGGGTCCACCAGGAGAGCTAACCACCCAGTACTGACGGGTACACAAGGTGAGCTTTCAACATGCAACATTCGAGCAGCCGCGATCAAGCGGATGGAAGCGACCGATCCAGCCGGCCGGAAGCCGGATCGGATCATGACTCGGATGGACGGAGTACCCCCTCCGGTAGTCAGTCGTCTGGGACCCCGTGGGTGTTCGCGTCTCAAGAAGATTTTCTGAGAGCGACTACACCACAATGGTGCGCGTGCCCGGATCTCTTGGTGACCCTGGATATCACCGCGAGTCCCTAGCGGGCGAAAGACCTAAACTTGTCAAATTTGTTGACGATGTTGTGTCGGGTGCATTGGGGGAAGGCATATCGCCCCCAATGCTGCTGAAGATGGAAGGATGCGATGGTCGCCTCGGAATGGGGGAGTTCGAGGTTGACATTAAAGAAGAAGTTACTCCCCTAGAGGCTCCGCCGGGGGCGGATTACGGTACTACTTACAGTGCCGGCCGCTACACGGATGGAGCCGGATCGGACTATGGTGCAAGTTGCCATAGTCCGAGGAAGGATCATGGTTCCGACCATGATCCTAACGAACAAATGCATATTATGGATATAAAAGAAAAAATCAAGGAAGAAAAAGCGGAAGTCGGATACGACCGGAGTGGGAAGCCGGCCGGATCGGGACCAAGTCGCGATCTGGCCCCCTACCCCTAAAGAAACCGGATTGGCAGGAATTGGATTATCCGACCCACAAAGATAAACCGCGTTTCGAAGAGGAAGAAGAGAAGCAGGACGGCCTATCGACGGATATAGATTTGGAGCGTGCTTTCCATCTTCACGAGTTGGGGCAATTCTTGCGGACGGATAAGGTGTTGAAAATAACACGGCCGAAGATCATAGGCGGATTGAAAGGTCCCGTCTCTCCCCAACTCTCTCAGACGGCCACGTGTCCCTCATTAGAGGACTATTCGACCAACTCAAACAAGCCGGCATCAACACCGGCGTGTTTGATCCGAACGAGTTGTTTGATCGGAAGATGGACAAGTTGAAGGAGGCGTCCAGCGCCCTGCACGACCACTTGGTACCGCTAGTGGGTTGCTCGCCGCCGTCGAAAAAGATGACAGCTACGACTGGAGTGGCGCCGTCCACGCCGCCGGCGACAAGCAAACCAGCCGGTATACACTCAGGCTCTTCGCAGTACGAGTCTGCCCCTTCGGAAGCAGACTCATCTGATTCATCAGTGGGTATCACCCGCATGACGCTTGGCCAAAGGGGAGCAGCGCGTGTGGCGACAGCCATGAGACTTGGAGGACGTGAGGATCCGGGTACGCCCGAGCGGAAGAACGCCGGCCAGTACAGCGTACAGGCCTGGCGGACAGCGACGGCGGATCCAGAACCGAAGGAGGAAGACGAAGACGCGGGTGGGCGGATTAAGAAGGAATGTCAATCTGGCAGCCCGGCTGCCCCTCAAGCCGCCCCTCAAGTCGCTCCTCAGGTGCCGGATCACCTGCAAAACATGTTCTCGGCGATGATGGAGCGATATTTGGAAGAGCAACGTCGGCTGAGCGCCAGCCGCGGCAGTCCGAAGTCACCGGACCAGCCAGCTCGTCGTGGAACACAGGCCCCCGGACCAGTCCAGTACTATGCGAGGGAGCCGAGTGACGAAGACATGGAGTCGGTTCATTCCAAGCAGAGTGAACCCCATGCCGCCCCGCCGAGCCGCCAGACAGGTCGCCGGACCGGACGTCGGCCAACGAACAGGAAGCTGTCTCTCAGCGACGTGGATATGGGATCCGTCAAGTCGGCCAAGTACCATTACGTTCCGGATGACTTGGATCTGGGGATGGCCCGCCGAGCCCATATGGCCTCGGCCCAAGCGTTTGACGCGGATTCGGGAGCGATCACGAGGGTGCGAATGTCGGCCACGTCCGAGCTGAAAGACTTCACCGGACGCGACACGGACGAGGACCAGGCCCGAGGATGGCTGAGCAAGACGAAGTCGGCATTTCTCAAGGACCGGACGTCGGACTATGAGAAATGCCTGATCTTCGGGGATTTGATGAAAGGTCCAGCGAAAAACTGGATCCAACAGCTCAGCCGGGAAACCCGAGGAAATTGGAGGGGATTGGCCGGTGCGTTCGAGGAACAATACTGCGGAGCTGGAATGTCAGCGGCGCGACAATATTTCCACACCAAGAAGCGAGCGGATGAGACCCCCTGGAGTATCTCCATCGCTTAAATGTCGCTGGCATAAGGGCGGATATCCCCGTCAAAGAAGATGCCAGCCGGTCGGAAGCCGCTCGTGAACATGTGGAACATTTCATCAGCACGTTGGACGATCGGGAGCTGGCAGACCAGCTGGCGTTACTGCGGTTGAAGAATACGACGGAGCTAGAATTGACGTTGCGCACCTACCTAAGAGCCAAGAAGCGAGGCCCCAAGGCGGCAGTCGGAACCGGCCGTTTCAAGTCCCGATTTAATGCGGATCAAGGAGGCCGGCCGCCATCTACCAGGACGGCCCGAGCCGTCCGCATGGTCGCCCGAGAGTCAGACGTGACCAGCTCGGAAGAGGAGTATCAGCGATCTGGGGGCGAGTCCGAGGAGGAACAGTATCGGTACCTTTTCTCGGCAGAAGCCAGCCAGCCGTCCAGGCTGCCAGCCGGGTCCGGTCAGTCGAAGAGTTTTCCGGCTCGAGCTGACCAGGATTACCCCAGGCGCAAGTGCACCCACTGTGGGTCCATCAAGCATGACGACCGGAGCTGCTGGAAGCGGCTGACGTGCAAGAAGTGCGAGAGGAAAGGACACCCGGCGGAACACTGCCTGTTCACGTGTAAGACTTGCGGGGAGGTGCATGAGGCGGGACTGTGCCCAATTGAAGAATTCTACAACCTGATGAAGAAGTGGTACGTCCCGACCCTGCTGGAATGCTGCCGCCCGAAGCGGAAAAGATGTTAAACTAGATCGCTCGCCAGGTTGGAATCTGGTTCGAGCCGAGCGGTCTAGTGTTAGTATCTATGCATATGTCGGTAAAGAGGATAATCAAGAAGCAAAGCAAAAGATAACCGACAATACATGTAAGTTTGACGATTACGTCACCCGGTCCCCGGCCGGTACGGCTGACCCCTTCCTGGTGAGCAGTATACGGACGGATGAGTACTCCCGGTCTGAAGTGCGAATGGAATTAAATCTGTTACCTGGTGAGTCGCGAGGTTATTGGAAGTATCACTCGCCGGATAAATGGTTCAAGCAGGCCAAGGCGGATGGAAAAATCAATAACCAGAAAGCTACCATGCTGTTCGATTCTGGCGCAGAAGTGTCTATCGTGGACACCACCTTTGCTCGTAAGGTGGGGTGTGAGATAGACGAGACGAAGCGGCAGGGATGTATCTGCATTGGAGAAAGTTCGTACATGACCCAAGGAAGGACAAGAGTCAAGATTACGTTAGCTGGGTCGTTGGTATATTACTTTACCGCCTGGGTAGGCAGGCTGGCCGGGCAGGATGCAATTTTGGGCATGGATTTTATGGTCCCGGCCGGTATACGGCTGGACTTATCGCATGGAACATTGACGTTGCCGGATGAGGTACAGATCCAGCTGGCCGGCCGGCGGCCCTTATATGGTCCCACGTCCAGTTCCTCAAGTTAGGTCAGTTTGTAACGGTGCCAGTGGGAAAAGCGGTGGAAGTAACGTTACGACCACACGATCGGCGGAGTAAGTTATGGCTGACAAGGGGCGAGTGCTGGGTACCATCGTTCGTTAAAGGGGGTGGTCACCTCAACTTCATAAGCGTGACCAACATCTCTGAAAAGCCCCTCACCTTGCATGAAGATGTGATCATTGGAATGTGGCTAGCCGAGGATAAAGTGCCCCGCCGGCCGGGCTATGTCACTATTGGCTCAAGACGCTATATCGAGTGGCAAAACCTGGCTTTTCAGGCAACCACCGATCTGGTCAGTGAAGAGGAAGAATTAGAAGAGGACCAGACTCCGATGGTGGATAAACCGGAGTACCGTACCCCTTCTAAAATATTGACGCGGAGCCGGCCGTCGCCGGATCCGGCTGAATGTATTGGCCGAAGCTACGCCCCGATCGCGGAACTGGTTTTGCCCACTCAGAGGGAGACGGGCGAACGACAGGGTCGGGAGAAAGGACCAGGCAGAGTTGTTTTGACGACCGAAGTGAAAGCGGATCGGCCCAGCCGGCCGAGCAGACTTCGGAAATAGCCGAAGCCGATCAAGTCTGCATTCATGAAGTGGGCGAGCTATACGTTGAAGGCATGGAAGAGCAGATGGCGGTGCTACCTGAGGTGACCCCCTGCCCCCCAGCGGTCACTATCGACGATCTACAAGTGGGAGACCCGGATGTGAACACCCCGGAGGAGATCAGCAGATTGAAGGATATTATATGGAAAAAACGACATCTGTTGATCGGACCAGGGAACGCACTTCCTCCGGCCGCCCATGGGGCGGTATGTGATATTGATGTGGGAGGCGCCAAGCCGGTCGCACAGAGATGCCGAAGAGTCGCCCCCAGTATCGGGAAAAGCTGTCAGAGCTTATCAAGGGTTTGCTGGCCACCAAGATAATTCAGCCGTCCACCTCGCCATGGGCTTCGCCCATTGTAATTATTATTAAGAAGAATGGGGTGGATATAAGGTTGTGCATCGATTACCGGCTGGTGATTCGGCTGACTAAGCTGATGGTTTATCCGATGCCGCTGATAAACGACCTGCTGGAGGACTTGGATAAAGTTTTGTGGTATTGCTCATTGGACATGGCCAGTGGATTCTGGGTGGTCTCTATGACCGATTGTGCACGGGAGATCTCTGCATTCGTGACGCCTTTCGGGTTGTTCGAGTGGAACCGGATGCCGTTCGGTCTGAAGAATGCCCCGCAGATTTATCAACGGTTGATAGATAACGCGCTGTACGGACACTTCAAGATCAAGGCGGATCAAGATCCGGCTCTGGTCGGGGATGTGTTCGCCGAAGGTGACCCGGACCCCGACCCAAAACCTTCAGTTTTGGGGCGGCGGTCTTACATTGATGACATTCTCGTTACGGCAACTACCTGGGATTTACTGTGTGACAAAGTGGAGAAGTTGATGATTACGTGTGAGAAGTGGAATCTTTCGATTAGTGTGGTTAAGAGTTTGTAAGACTAAGGTGACCTATCTGGGTCATCAAGTTTCGATTGCCGGATTGGAGGCTAATCCGAAGGATTTGGAGTCCTTGAGTAATCTGCCTTTCCCGCGATCCCTAAAGGCTATGCAATCCTTTTTGGGCAGCCTGAATTATTACAGTCGGTTCATCGAGGATTTTGCAGTCTATGCGGCGGTCTTGTATGAGTTGCGGGAGGTGGATTACCATAAGCTGAGAGAGCAGGATAGGCAAGCGGAGACGCAAGCCGGGCCGGCAATTTCAGCCAATGAGGAAGCGCCCTTTTCGGTTATTTCAGCCAATGAGGAAGCGCCCTTTTCGGTTATTTCAGCCAATGGGGAAGCGCCCTTGTCTGCCCAGACAAGCGACCGGCCGCCGGACCCCGGCGCGGCCGGCCCGGACGACCACATGACCCGAGCGATGGTGGCTTTTGGCATGTTAAAAGCGAAGATGGCGACCACACCGGTCCTGAAACATTTCGATGTTAATAAGACTCCGGTGGTCATCATCTACGCTAACAAGTGGGCCATCTCGGCCGCTCTCGTGCAAGATCATGACGGAGTGTACTGCCCCGTGACCTTCACCAGCCGGACCCTGAAAGTTAATGAAGTTAATTATGGGTTGGTGGATAAGGAAGTTCTGGCTCTATTACGGATCTTGGATGTGTGTTATACAATGCTGGTGTCTCGGCCTATCAAAGTACTATCCAGACGGTCGACCCTATCATGGCTCCTGACGGCGAATGGGATTGACGGCCGGCTGGGGAGATGGGCGGCTCTGCTGTCTCAGTGGTCCCTCGAAGTGATTAAGTGTACTAAAGGGGAAGAGGAAATACTGGGCACACTGGCTGCCAGCATTACTCCCAGGGCGGAAGTGGAGGAAGCACTGATAGCGATCGCACCTCGGAAGCAGCCTCGACAAACTATCGTATTGCCGCCGCCAACAGTGGGACCCACGGAGGAACTAATGGTTTTGAGTTTCGATGGGTCGGCGAGTGTAAAGAAAGGGGTCGGGGCCTATAGTGCCATTTTGTGGAAGCTGCCCGAATGGAAGGCGATCGCGGCCGCCTCGGATTTCACGCCTGGCATCACGGTGAACGAAGCGGAGTATAGAGGACTGCTGCTTTCCCTAGATCTGTTGGCTGGCCGGACACAGGGGCGGATCATCATATGCGGTGATTCCAACCTAGTGATCCGGCAAATCACCGGAGAGATAGATTGCAAGGCGCCGCGGCTGAGACTGTTAAATGATCGGGTTATGTCCGCCTTGCGGAGATGGCCGGAGCACGAATTGCTGCACGTCAAACGAGACTGGAATAAGAGCGCGGATCACTTGGCTACGCTGGCCATGCGCGACAACGTAGGGGTAACGGTTTCCGATCCGGCTCTGTTATCAGACCTGACGGAGATCAACCGGCTGCCCGAGATCATCCATCCAGCCAACACGGAGGAGATAATCCGGGTGAACGCTGTTACCCGATCGCAGAAGCGTCGTTCTTCAGCCGATGGCCCATTATCCCCAGAAACAATGACCGAGGGGATAGTTCAACAGTTGCGAGCAGAGCGGATTCTCCAAGCGCAGAACGAGGAAGCGTGGATAGTGGATCTCAAGGCGTACCTTAACGGAGACGTGAATAAACTGACCGCTGAACAAGCTAAAGAATGTTTCAAGTTGGCCCCGGATTATGAAGTGGACGAAAACGGGCTACTGTTCTTCTACCGAGACGCCGACCAGCCGGAGATCGAGAGAGATAGATCCGCTCGGCTAGTCGTACCCGCTACTCTACAGCCGGATATTCTCCATCACTACCATGTGAGCTTGGAGGGGGGACATCAGGGCATCGGCCGGACATATCACAAGATTAAGACACATTTCCACTGGCGAGGGCTTTACCGTAGCGTTCAGGCCTACGTGGGGAGCTGTCCAGATTGCGAAACCGGAAAAGGCCGGCCGACCATTAGAGGGCGGTCGCCTGGAAATATACAGGCCACCTATCCTTTTCAAGTTATTGCGATGGACCATATCCCGTCCTTACCCAAATCTCGAAATGGGCATACAGAGCTGCTGATCTGGACGGATTTGTTTACCGGGCTGGTTATAGCAAAGGCCAGCTCCACCCGTACCGCCCAACAGGTTGCGCAAAGTTACGAAGAATGTGTGTTCAGGCGTTTCGGGGCGAGCGAGGTCATCCGGCACGATAGGGAGCCCGGATTTATGGCAGACGTATTCCGAGCTTTCAATAAGATCCTAGGACAGAAGCAGAGCGCCACTATGGCTTACCGCCCGCAGGCGAATGGAAAGGCCGAAAGGATGGTTCAGACTCTAACCAGAGCCCTCAAGATGTATGTGGTGGAGGCGGATCAATGCGACTGGGATGAATATGCCGAGAGACTGGTTTTCGCTCTCAACTCGTCGTACGACCGGGTAAGGGGCGACACCCCTTTTTATTTGGCTTACGGATGGGATCCCCGATCCACTTTGGAAGCCGCCATACCAATAGGGTGCACCAGAAGCCGGGACAGAGACGCCCGCCGCTGGAGGATGGGAGTGCAACGCCACTACTCACTGGCGAGGGAACAAGTAAACGAACGTCTCCGACAAGCAATCAAGGACCGCGCCGATCAAAACAACGACCGCGCCGGGGAACACGGCATCGAGCCCGGCTCCCGGGTGTGGCTGTATCTCGATCGGGTCAAGGAGGGCTATGCACGGAAGCTGGCGCATATGTGGCATGGCCCCTTCCGAGTGGCAGAACTGGTCGGGGATCATGCAGTTAAGCTGGTCACGGCCGGCACGGAATACAGTGTTTTCCCGATAGTACATGTTTCCAAGTTGAAGTTGGTTAAGCATTTCCCGGACCGCCCGAATATACGCCTTACGGGGGAAAGCGACCGGTTGGATTTCGATGAAGCTCTGCTGCCGGAGGACAGTTGGGACAAGCCGTTAGACCCGGATGAGTACGAGGTAGAAGAAATTTTGGACGTCCGGAACGGACGGAAAACCCGGTTTGGGCGGATCCACAGGGAGTTTCTCGTGCAGTGGAAAAATTGCGAGGAGCGGTCGTGGGTGGACGAACTGGATTTAAATTGCGGAGCTTTAATGAGAGAGTTCGATCGCCGGCGGGCGAGCCGGAATCGCTTCGGGGTCATGCAAACCCACGAAGAAGGTGGGACAGAGAACTAATCCGCCCGGCTCCAGGGCAACAGGCACGGCCGGACCAGCTAACACCACTCAGCCGAGCAATCGGTGAATGGAGCTAGTCGGGTCCGATCGGCTTTTTTCGAAGTTATCTTCGAATCAGTATGGTGCCGGATGGAATGGTTTTCGGAGTTATCTTCGAATCAGTATGGTGCCGGATGGAATGGTTTTCCGGAGTTGTCTTCGATTCAGTATGGTGCCGGATGGGAGAAGTCAGACGAGGAAGATGAGCAAGCGGTTACTTACGTAAAAAATGGAAAGAAAAGTGTATTATCGAGGTTAACAGCCAGTAACGAATGAAGAAGATAAGGGTATGTAAGGCTAGCCTCGTGGGTCACCCTTGGTAAAGCTCAGCAAAACTTGTTCCGGAGTCGGGGCACGCGGAGGCCAGGGTGACGATCGGGATCCCGCCGAAACTGGTTGCGCCACGGATCTTGTTGGTCGAGCGCATCGAGCGAAGCTTGGAGGGTGGCAACCTGACACTTACCCAACCCCGGATACCAAGTCCCGCCTTCGGCCGAGTTCCCGCTCTTCTCCACCCGGCGGTTGGCCAGATGTAGCATGATAGGGTGGAGAAAAATATCCAAGTCGCAGTGGCCGCGCTGGATTCCATCGACCACGAAGTTGCAGAGCTTAGTCCAGCCCTCAGTCGCGCGGTTTCGACGGTTCTTGCGATCGGCCCGGTACTTAGCTAGCTCGGGAGATTCGCGCCCGGCGGCAACGGAAATGTAAAGGTGATGAGTTGACTCCCAGATGGATTGTCCATGCCGGGAGAGGTACTCCTTGCAGGCTCCCCGCAAATCCGCGAACCAGCCGACATGGGGCAGGCCGATGTCCGGCATCTTTGTCGCCAGTATGTCCCAAGGTTTCCGGGACAAGATTGCGTTCAGCGGCTCGATCGCCACTAGCTTGGCATCCCAGTCCTCGGCCTTGGGCACAGCGAGGGCCGGCGGGAATATCCACAACGGCGGGCGAGTCAACGCCTTGGTGACAAGGGCACCAGTGAGGTCTTGGATACGCAGGCCTTCCAACTGCGCCTTTGACCAGGGGACAGCCGCGGCCAGTTCGAGGGCCGTCATGACCTTCCGGCGGGGAATCCACAACGGAGGAGACTCCTCTGAGGATTCCTTGGACTCGTTCTCGTCGAAGGCGAAGGGGTCCGGGGAAGGCACTTCCTCGAGGTCCTCAGTGGTGGCCTCGTCAGAATCCAGCTCCGATAGGCCAGACGCTTCCTCTCCATCAGGAGAGGCGGTGGACGGACCTCGGGGATCATGAGGAGAGACGCTAAGGAGAGCCGGAGCAGTCGGAGCTTTCGACGAAGATCTGGCAGCGCGAGGACGACGGGAGGACTTCCCCGAAGCCGGTGGAGCCGAGATCGAAGTGGGGCTAGGACTCGGCCCGCGGTCTCCATGGACTAGGGCCGCGCTCACCGGCGCGGCGGACCGTTTGGGCCGTTTGGCTGCCACGGGGCCGTGGAGCGACGCAACCCGACTGGACCGACGTTTGCCTTTGTGCCCAGGCGGATCTTCAGTGGACAAGAGAGAAGCCGCCTGCTCGCCGACTGGCGCTGGCGGCGGGTTAGGGTCTTGAGAAGTATTCCAAATCCGTAGGCGAGAAACTTTTCCCGTATCACCGGTCGCTGATCCGGGGGCGGAAGTTCCCGCGTTAGATGTCTGGACGGCCGCGGCGGAATCAGCGGTTGACGGGAGAAGGGGCGTGGCGGAAGCGGCTTGACCAGGGTCTCGCGGACAGGCTAAGTCAAGGAGATGCCTGATAGCCTCCCGGATGGGGGCAGGACCCTTCATGAGACCTCTCACCCGGGACGCCGAAGCAGCTAGACGGGCCCGATCTTCCTTGAGAGAGGACAGGCAGTTCGCACGCTCCTCCGCAAGCTGGGTAAACGCCTCCCGGGCTTCACTCACACCCGATTGGGTCTCAGCGTATGCGGCCTCAAGCTCCCGGATTCGGCGTTGAAGGTCGGGCGATGCATCGGCCGACTGATATAGCGCCTTCTGGTACTTTGTCAGCTTTTTGGCAAGCCGGATCCGGCGAAACTCCAAATTGCCCAGTTTCAACTGCGAACTCTCCAATCGTTTGGAGAGTTTAATATAGCTGTCGTAGCGCGCCGTCAACTCACGCGCGGTCTGAAAAGACTCGATCATCAAGACGCGGAGGTTCATGACGTTTTGGTCTAAGAGCATACACGGAGTGAGTGAGTGGGGAGGCGAACCGGAACAGGCGGAAGGTACTTACTCTGGATCTTCAAGGCAGCTACGGCTTTCTGGTTTAGGACACGCTGTGAGTCCGACTGTTTTTGGAGGCGATCTCTCGCTTGGAGAAGGTCGGCGTTCTCACTTTCCAGTCGGCCAATTCGGTCGCGAGATTGAAAAGTAGCCAGAACCTCCCGGACCCGGGATTCATCCGCTTGCTGGCTAGCCAGCCGGGCGGTCGCAGCCAACTCGGTGTTGGCTTGCTCTAGGCTGGCTACGTGAGTGGTCAGCGCAGCGACTTGAGCTTGCAGAGCAGCCATGTCGGGTTGCCCTGGGCGATGCTCTGGGCCGGCCGGATGGGCATCCGGTCCTACGGCCGATGGCTGAGTATTGGCCGGGGAGTGACTCGGCATAGGAGCAATGGAGGCGTTGTCACGTTCAGACATAGAGGCGGTGAAAATCAAAGTGTGGGGAATGTGATGAGCGCGTGCCTCAACCGTTGTGCGGCTGCGACAAGGCTCAGGGGCGGCTGTGGTGAAGTGCTCCAGAAGTTAACGGACTAATGATGATGGATGCCCGCATCGGATTGGCTGAAATGTCACCCTAAGCCGGATGCCCAGACCGGTCAGTAATAAGATGCAATCTGGGGCTGCCAGGACCTGCAAGCGGCTGGGCGGCGCCCGGCTGGAAATCAAGTCGGCGGACCTGACAAGGGGCGAGGATAGTCGGACAGGCGGGCTGAGCAGACGGAAGGACTATGGATGTTTGACGGCCGAGGAGCGGATGGTGGACGGCCGAGACGTTGGATTGTTTGTGAGGATTGAGCGAAGGGAGCCTGAAAGAAGATGATTGTTCGGGTGGATGGAGCAGGCACCCGGGTCGTATGAGAAGCTGCCAAGGAATTGCTATCGTCAGCGGCCGAGGGGCGCGGATGGGTGGCTATCCGGCTGAGCCGGCCGGGTACAATGTACCATTCGGACTGGTACCAGATGGGTTCGGTGTACCGGCCGGGTTGGTACCATTTGGGGTTGGTGTACCGGCCGGACCGGTACACAAAGTCGGAGTTAGCCGGGTTGCGTTGGGTAAGGTACATGACTGGTCAGCCGTGTTATTTGAGGTAGGTTACACAAAGGGAGTATTGGACATAGGATAAATCAGTATACGTTTCGCTTTCTTAGACGCAAGTCGCTTTTATTGGTTCACGGCAGAGGGCTAACAAGGTCCCCTCTTGCTGTTATTGGTTTGCCCGGGGAAGGTTAAGTTAACCCACCGGAAGTCCCCTGACCGGGAGTCGCGGCGACTTCGTATACTCACCTCAAGTCGCCCGTGTTTTGAACACGGTATTAAGTATTGGGAAGTGGTGACATTTTGGCCTTCTGTGGAAGAGTGTGGAGTTGTATCTGCCTCATATACACATTTGGATTCGCCCTTCATTGTTATTGGTTTAGCTGGCCGATTGATTATTCTCGGTCCAGCCGGCACTATACAAACTTCAAGTGTCTTATTGGTTTAGCTGGCCGATCGACTATTCTCGGCCCAGCCGGCACTATACAAAGTTCAAGTGTATTGCCAGACGAGCTCCCCGGTGACGATTTCCGCCCAGGAGCTACCCCTAGTCCTAACCCTCATCTCCCTATTGGACGGATTTACACTTTTCGCCCTAGGGTCCACCAGGAGAGCTAACCACCCAGTACTGACGGGTACACAAGGTGAGCTTTCAACATGCAACATTCGAGCAGTCGCGATCAAGCGGATGGAAGCGACCGATCCAGCCGGCATGAAGCCGGATCGGATCATGACTCGGATGGACGGAGTACCCCCTCCGGTAGTCAGTCGTCTGGGACCCCCGTGGGTGTTCGCGTCTCAGGAAGATTTTCTGAGAGCGACTACACCACATGACTATGGTGGAATATTTGGGTGCTCTTGAGAAATTGGTTCTTGGCATGCAAACCATGGGCGAACCGGTTAACGATGATCGACAACTGGTGGTAATGCTCACAAGTCTTCCAGAAGATTACGAAGTGATCTCATCCATCATTGAAAATGTTAAAGGCATCGTTTTGGATGAAGTGACGGAGAAGCTATTAAAGGTGTTCATGCAACACGAGAAGAAAGATCAAGCTTCATATCTATTCTTTAGAGCAAATGTAGCTCGATCCAAATGCGCCAAGGATATTGGTCGCAAGTGGAAAGGTCCGCGGAAAGGTGCAAGTAGCTTCAAGGGCAAGTGTTTTAAGTGCAACAAGGTCGGGCATCTAAAGCGGGATTGCCCGGTACGAAGCGACGAAGATAACAATGGTACCGTATTTGCAGTGGGGTCAATACGCCTTGATGAATGTTTTTTTAGTGGCGTGCTTTCCTCATGAAACCACATCGGGAGGGAGGGCATTCAAGAATTTGAAGATTCGAAAGGTGACATCGAAGTTACCATCGCAGATGGAAAGATGCTCAAGGCCATGCATGGGCCGCGGATCGGTGCAATTGATGGCTCTTAATTTAGAGGAGTGATGTACTATACATCCCAGGCATCGACAGAAGATTAATGTCGGTAGGAAAGCTGAAGGAGAAGGGATTGTAAGTGGAGTTTAAGGAATGCTCATATATCATCTCCAGCACGATTAGTAAAATTGCGATAGGTCACAAGGTTTGAAAAGGCGTACATGCTCAAATGTGAGAAGGAAAGTGCGCGGTTCGTTGAATACGTAAAAAATGAAAGCTTGTGGACAACGTTAGCAAGGAGGTGATATTAAAAACAAAGGTGAGAAAACAAGGGATATCGGTCATAACCTGTCCAACACGGAATCTATGTGGTTGGTGCATGGAATGAAAACATACGACAGCATCATTCCCGGAAAGTCATTGCCAAAGACCGAGAAATTATAATCGGGACATATGGAGATCATGGGACCAATCAATCCAGTATCGAAGGGTAGTGCAAGATACGCATCGACCCGTGTAGACGACTTCTTAGGATTCTTGTCGATACTTCCTAATAAGGAAAAGCGAGGTGCCGCCCAAACTGAAAAAATATATATTGACTTTAACGAGAACCAATGTAATTGGAAGGTTAAATGTTTTCGGCCCGACAATGGAACTGAATGTGTGAATAATGTGCACCACCCGGTGTATAATGCATTAGCGAACTGTACCCTACAGTTTCCAGCATAACGAAGTCGCTGTAAGGATGAACAGGAACATCATAGAAAAGCCAAGAAGTATGGATCACTATAAAGGCGTATCTGTGCAATGGTAGGCGAAGCATTGGACACAGCGGTCAACTCCCATAACCCAAGAGTTACACCATACGAACTAAGTTTAAAAAAAACAAGACACGAACCATATGAAGGTGCTTGGGCCACAGGGATATGCACAAGTAACTAAAAAACAGCGAAGCAAGCTGAATTCTACAAGTTTCAGATCCATGTTTTTAGATACGCAGAAAATACAAAAGAGTACAGGAGGAGACTTGCAAGGTCAACGTATCACGTCGGTTCAACTTGACGAGCGAGAGGTGAATTGAATATACGAAACAAAGCCGCCCAAGAATATCAAGGTGCTTTATTTACTTAAGGAAGCAAAAGAAGATTCCTTAAGCACATGTAGTACCTGATATCGACATGGACCCCCATGATACCCAAGTCGAAGATGAGCCGCAGAGACCGATGTCCGCAGAGTGCTATCCAGTCGATGATAAAGAATTGTCGACTTACAAGACACCAAACACTAGGGTTCAAGATAACCAAGTTGTATTTAACATTGTAAATAATAGACCAAGACGTTTTTAAGAAACGGCGTTCCTACTTGGGAATGGTCCAGTTTCTGAAGAGCAGAAGTCGGACAATGGTATAACGATACACCAAAATCCTAAACGAGCCTGACGTTTGTTGGATTGCAGAAGCGGTACTGTCTTTTGCAGCAAGCATAGAAGATACGAAGGAGTTATCGACATCGTATGCACAAGCAATTCACAGCGAAGATGCAGCTTACGGGAAGAAGGCGATTAAGAAGGAGCCTCTATCGGACTTTAGTATCTAAGGGAACCACCAAGCGAACAATCGGGTGCAGGTGGGGATTTGCTAGTATCGGGACAGTAGTGCGCTATAAGGCACGACTGGTGGCAAATTGGTTTAAGCAGAAGTACGGGTTTGATTGTTTTCAGACTTACTCACCTGTGGCGAATATGAACTCTATACGGGTGGTACTGGCAATGTGTGTAATTCGTAATTTTGAATTGGAACAAATGACAGTTGATGATCAAGATCATCCATTCATCCACCTCGCCATGGGCCTCACCGATGTGTATACTATAAGAAAAACGGGGTGGATACACGGAAATTTTGGAATCTTTTTTCACTCCTTTCGGGCTGTTTGAGCGGATCTGGATGCCATTTGGCCTGAAAAATGCCTTGCAGATATACCAGTGGCTAATTGACAATGTTTCACATGGACATTTCGAGATTAAGGCAAATCAGGTCCCTGCCTGGTCGGAGGCGTGTTTGTTGAAGGTGACCCGGACCCCGCCCGAAAACCCTCGGTTTGAGGCGGCGATCTTATGTAAATGATATTCTCGTGGCGGATACTCTGTGGAACTTGTCGTGTCTAAAAGTGGATCAATTGTGGTTACGTGTGAAAAGTCTATTGATCAGTGTGGTGAAACGTTAATGCCAAGGTGACCTATTTGGGTCATCATGTTTGATTGCCGGACTAGAGGCCAATTCGAAAGATTTGGAGTCTTTAGGCAATCTCCCGTTTCTCCGGTCATTGAAGGCTATGCAGTCCTTCCTAAGAAACCTGAACTACTACAACCGCTATGTTGTGAACTTTGCACTTGACGCGGCAGTGTTGTATGAGTTTCGGAAGCTGGACCAGCAGGAGGGAGTGCAGTTTGGATACCAATGAGAATTCGGAGTTGCTCACCCGAGCAAAGACCAGCTTTCTAATCCGAGTCCGGCTAGGCAGATGACCATAGGACCAGGGCAAAGGTGGCATTCGGAATGTTAAATGCAAAAATGGCGACCTCACCGGTTCTGAGACATTTTGATCCAGAGAAAGTACCGGTGGTCATCATTTATGCCAACCCGTGGACCATCTCAGCTGCCGTGGTACAACCCCATAATGGTATCTACTGTCCTGTAACGTTCACCAGCCGAACATTGAAGACAATTGAAGCGAACTATAGACGGGTGGACTTGTCCCTATTACGCGTTTTGGATGTGTGCTACACGATGTACGTATCCCGACCAATCAAAGTGCTTTCGAGACGGTCGACCTTGTATTAGCTCTTCATAGCTGATGGAATTGATCGTCGGCTAGGCAGATGGACTGCACTACCGACCCGGTAGTCACTCGAGTTTATCAAGTGCATCAAAGGAGAAGAGGAGATTTTAGGGACCTAAGTGGACAGAATCTCTGAGGGCAGAGGTGGAAGAAGCGTTGATCGCGATAGCCCCCCGGAAACAGCCTCGTCAGTCGATCAAACTCCCCCCCACCAACTGTAGGACCAACAGTAGAATGGAAAAAGGTGCTAAATTTCGGTCGTCCACTGCTAAGAAGGGGGTGGGTGCTTACAGTGCCGTATTGTGGAAGCTGTCCGAGTAGGTAGTGGTTGCCGCCGCCTCAGATTTTACACCTAACATAACCGTGAACGAAGCTGAATACCAAGCTATTGCTGTGTATCGAGGTGCTGGAGGACCATAAATAGGGGCGGAACATTATTTGTGGTGACTCAATTTGTGTATCAGGCAGATTACTGGAGAAATTGACTGTAACGCCCCCATAGGGAGAATGTTGAACGACCGCATTATGACGACTCTAAGTAGGTAGCCGGAGCATGGGATGCTGCACTTTAAAAGAATGTTGAACCGAAGTGCAGATCATCTGGTCACCTTGGACATGCGGGACTAGGCCGGGGTTGCGGTTCAGTTCCAGCTATGTAAGAAGAGTTGACCGAGGTTAATCAGTTACCTGAACTGATCCGGGCAGCAGACACTTGGAAGCAGTCCAAGTAAATACCGTCATTCAGTCTCAAAAAGTCGTTCATCAACCTCAATTTCACTACCCACTGGTGTGATGAACGAAGAGATAGTGCAGCAGTTACGGGTCAATTGGATCATTAGGGTACAAGATGAATTAGAATAATGGATTATATTATTAACGTCAAGGCCACCTTGAATGAAGAAAGGGAAAAGCTGAGTTCAGAGCAAGCCAAGGAGCTCTTTAGGATTACCCCTAGGATTGCTCCTTAGGATTGACTATGAAGTGGATGAGGACGGGTTGCTTCTATATTTACCGCGATGCTGACCAGGAGGACGCTGGACGGGATAAGTTAGCAAGGATGGTCGTCCCCGCCACACCACAATTGAATCCATCCATTCCGTAACTTTGTTTGTCAAGTCCATCATTAATATCGCGTTGTCATTCACTCATTCTCCGCGCTGGTTCCCCACAATCCACCATTCCATCTACGTTTATAACCTTCTAGTCTGTCATGACCAGGTCGGCTCTTGTCCACTATTTTATTGGCCCATTCCCTGAACAGGTCAGCTTCTGTCAACTATTTGATTGACAAATTCCCAGACCAGATCACCTTCCTTCATTGGCCCATTCCCTGAACAGGTCAGCTTCTGTCAACTATTTGATTGACAAATTCCCAGACCAGATCACCTTCCTTCCATCATCTGGTTGATTATAAACCCCACTGGACAGCAGGAACTGTCGAATAGCGCCTGGATGACATAGTGCTCCAGGGCAGCTTCAGCTTCTTCGTGAGGAGTCTGTATGAGTTTCCGTTTGCCCGTTGGCGGTCGAATTACCTCATCATCGCCTTACAGCTCAAACCCAATTCATCCACCCAAGTTTGGTCGTCGTGGTCCTTCCACTGTACCATGAACACCCTGAAAGTCCGCCCATACCGGGTTTTCCGACCCAATCTGACAACCAAAATATTCCCGACTTCTTGGTCCAGTTGCCGTTCCCAAGTCTCAGGGCTTCATCAAAATCAAACCTATTTTCACTTGATACAAGACGGGTTCTGGTCGATCCGGGAAATTGTTGACCAGCGCAACTTTGACACATGCACTATTGGAAAGACATTGTAGTCAGTCCCCGCCGTGATCGATTTGGCAGCGTGGTGCCCAACCTGCTCTGCCACTCTTAACGGGCCTGTGCCTGCTACCGGGCATATCCTTCCTTGACTCGATCCAAGTATACCCACATTCTAGAGCCTGATTCTATCCTATGCGGGCTGACCTGGTCGTTATTTTGGTCAGCACGGTCTTGAATGCTATGCCGGAGGCGCTCATTGACCTGCTCGCGAGAGCGTACGTAGTGACGCCGCACTTTCATCCTCCAGCGAGGTCACGGCTCCTGATACATTCGACCGGGATTTAAGCTTTATAGGAGGTTCTAGGACCCATCCATGCCAAGTAAAAAGAGGTATCCCCCCTCACTCGATCGTAAGACGAATTTGATTGCAAACGCCAGCGTTTAGGTATATTCATTCCTCGGCTTCTACCACATACAACTTGATGACACGAATTAGTGTTTGCACCATCCGTTAAGCCTTCCGATTCGCCTGCGGGTGATTCGCCATAGTGGCACTTTGTTCCTGCCACAAAATTTATTAAATGGCCTGAACACATCCGACAGGAAACCTGGTTCCCGGTCGTGTCTGATGACTTCGCTAGCCCATTAACGAATGCACATATAATCCTCGTAGTTTGAGCTACCTGCTGGGAAGTACGGGTGCAATTTTCCTTGGCTATGCCCATCTCCGTAAACAAGTCAGTCCAGCTCAGAAATTCTGTATATCCATTTCAGGACTTGGGTAAAGACGAATGTGGTCCATGACGATGACTCGGAACAGATAGATTGCCTGTATACTTCCGGGCGACCATCCCTTGATATTCGGCCGCCTCTTCCCCGTTTCAAAATATCATGGTGCCCGATTTCCAAGCTGACGTGGTAGTGATGGCAAATTATCGCAAATTGAGCCAAACTGGTCGCTGGTAATCAGTTGGAGTCGCCAGTCCTTCACTTATCGGGTACAACGAAACTTACCTCGGTGCCGAGTTACTTCGAGACCCGGATGATGAGAGGGGTCATTTCGATACTGGTTGCACAACGGGTCTTGCCTGTCGATTTTGTCGATCGAAGCTTGGTGGGTGGTAGCATGACTGAAGTTACCTAGTCCTGGATATCAGGCGCCGCCCTTGGCGGGTTGCCCTTTCTTCTTCACCTTGCGGTTGGTCATGTGTAGGATAATGGGGTAGAGAAATAAATTCAAGTCACCGTAAACAGCCCGAATCACTGCGGCGATCAGCTAGTCCAGCCATCAGCGGTCCGGTTCTGGTGGTTTACGCTGATTTCGATACTCGACCAGACGGGAATCCTCGCGCTGAATACTAGCCGGAATGAACAGGACGTGGGTGGATTCCCAGATGGCCTGCGATGGCGGTCGAGGAAGATTTTATATGTACCACGAAATTCAGTAAACCAACGGTCATGGGGTAACCCCATATCTGGGATGGTCACGTCCAGAACTTTCCAGGGCTTCGAAGTCAGAATCGCGTCGGCTGGCTTCTGACCAGATTAAGCCGCCAAACACAAATAAGAGGCGTCCGTGCAGATAGAAAGAAGATCCAGAAAGCCGGATGGGACAATAATTCACCAATATAAGCACCAGTGAGATCGTCGATACGCATATTCCGTAGCTGTACCAGGGATTGGCCGCACGCAAGTCAGCGGACACAGAGGTAGACGGCGGGGGAACCATGGAGGAAGTTTAAACGTTTAGCTAAGAGGGTTAGAGAAACTCTCGGCTGGTCCCTCAAGTTCGTGTACGGCCGCGACTATCTCATCAGGCTCAGCCCCGTCTAGGTAAGGGGGCTTTCGAGGTCTTCAGTGGTTACTTCTTCATCTTCATCCTGCTAGGTCAGACTGTCTTCCACTCTTCATCCGAGGAGGCAGTGACGGTTTCTCGATGGTCATGAGGGGAAAACCCCTGAATCACAGGGAGAGCGAGTAGCGAGGTAAAGCGAGGTCACTTCTGGCCGAAGCGGAATGGGGGTCCACACCACGTAGAGGTATCTTTCCGGGGTTTTTTTGGAGGATGTGTCAGAGCCCGAGCCTGGCTCCAGTCCGCATTCACGTCATACTTTTACCAAGGAGCTGGGCCGTTTGAAGACTGGCCATGGGAGACCGAATCAAGCTGGATCTGCGCTTTTTTCTACTCTCTCTTGAAGTTTCTATTGGCAATGGAGCAGCTGGTGACAGGAGATGAGGCGGTTTCGGGTATCGGGAAACTCAGATCTTGGGTCTCGTAGAGATCCCGGTAGCTGGTGGAGCTTCCTCGTCTAGGTAGGTGGTCACCTCAGCGTTTTTGCTCTCTAGGTCATCGGTGGCTAGCGAAGGATTATCAACCCGTTCGGCTGTTATGCCAGCGTCCGTGGCCTCTAGGTTGACAGCAAAATTGGGTCAGCTGCCTAATTACGGAAGCCTCAAGGGTATGCCAAGTTCATAAAATGTCGGATGGCACGCCGGATGGGAGCTGGCCCTTGCATCGTGTGTATCATTTGTCTACCCAGCCCTTGGTAGCCTGTATCTCGGATTAGTTCTTTGCGCCAAGAGGTCAGAGACTACCCCTCTCGGGATTGGATCACGCTTTCTTTGACGTAATCATATAGGTTTTGGAGTTGCTAGATCTGGGTCTGGAGATCGGAAGTCACTATGACAGACGTCTCTGGCACCTCTCCAGTTACACAGGGCGCGAATTCCGAATCCTTCCAGCGACCAGATCCACCTGCGAAACCTCCAACTGCTGAGATATCGTTGGTGACACTTAGCCATTACTTGGGCGTCATTCGAAGACTCGACCATCAAAGGCCTGAGATACAATGTGGGGTTTCCTAATAATAGGGGCATGAGGAAGTAAGCGGCCAAAGCGCAGGAAAAGCAGTAATGGGCACACTTACGTTGAAGTTCCGAGAGGGAAACGGTCTTCTGATGTATGATGCGGGGTGAGTCAATGGATTCAGATAGCAATTTAAACCGGTTACGCTCGCGTGTTAGTTCCGCTATCTGGTTCTCCAACTGGGCGACCCACCTCCGAGAGCCTTGAACGGCTAGTAACTCATTGGCACCGGCCACATCCACGCGTCGATTCGCCAGGTCAGCAGACAAAGTCATCTTGGCTTAAGCCTTTTCCAAGTTGGCCATCGGAGCCGTTACCGCAGCAATTTGCATCTTGAAGCTAGCAACTTCCAGCTGCCCGGCCTGCGCGCAAGAGCTCAAGGGCGTGGATTAAAGTAACCAACTGGCGGTCTAACTGACCTAGGTGGGTCAGCCGATATTCGTTTCGCATTGGGCTCGCCGAAGTCAGACATGATCGTAGCGGGTGTAGTGAAGAAACGAGTATTTAGATCATGCTTCCACCGTTGTGCGGCTGCGACAAGACTCATGAACGGCTGTGGTGAAGTGTTTTCAGTTTCGATTCACTGATGGAGCCACTCTCTGATTAGCCAAAATTGTCAGTTGCCCTGATCCAGCTGAATGATAGCCAGGACGATATACAAGAAATACATTGAAGGGTATTGGATGGACATGTAAAAATGCGAAAGGAGTACAGAGCAGGTCCAAAGTTGGGAGACCATGTGGGCTAACGAGAAGTGCAGCAGTGAAGCTGGACCAGGTTAGCCATGCTGGTCCAGGTTCGCAGTGCTACCCGGGTCCGACCAGCTAAGGGTCAAGACGGTTTGACGTTCTATGAAGATGACCGACAGTGAGTTCAGACAGTGAAGGGTCGTGCGAGGGGATCCAGTGGGTCTAGCGGGGCTAGATTGCTGTTGTAGCCTGACATGTCATTATTAGCCAATCGGGTGGTCAGGACAAAGACGTTGAAGATAATTGGTGGACTGCCCTATTCGGTGTAAGGTACATGGACGACCAGCAAGCCGACCACCATGTTTGGTGAAGGGTACATTTATATTGGATTTAGAAATATTATCAGTATAAATTTTTCTTTCTAAAACACAAGTCGCTATTGGTTCATAGCAGAGGGCAAACGAGGTCCCCCTGGTTTTTATTGGTTTGCGGGGGGGGGTATGTCACAAGAGACCCTCCGGAAGCCCCTGACCGGGGGTCATTGTGTTGTAGAGTAATTTAATTTTTACAAATTTAGTACGAAATTAAACGAATCTCTTAAAAGTTTATTCTCAGGAACATAAAATCAGAGACCGGCAGTATAAGCCAATTGTACACTTAAAGTGAAGAAATGACCAAAGTAGTCATTCGACCCGCCCTTCGGAGATACGGCTCTAACTTGCGTAAACGACGAGTTTTTTGGAAATCGGTTATATAGGTGGTCTTGTGTGTTAAGTTTGTGGCGTCCGTCAAACTACTTGGTTACGAACAGTCAGCGATTAAAAAAAGGGGAAAAATTATTAATTTAGAAGTGAGATATAGAAGTACCTTTACCTGGTTACTCCATATCACTACTTTCTACTTATGTAGTCCTTATATTTTCCTACTTATGTATAATTTCTTATGGTTACTTCCTCTTAAATTCTTCTTTCAACCAATCCGAAAATAGCACTTCCATAGAGTGGAAACTCATTTACCCTATCATAGCCGCCCCTTGCAACGCTACAGCAAAACGCGGGCAATAGCGAGCAGCAAAACATTCCATTTTTTTTACCTCTTGGCTCATGCATAAGCGCTAATGCTCCACGCTTCCATCTTGACTTTCTTGAATTATCCTTGATGCATCTGCCTATTTCCAATATGTAATGTAACTCGGTGTTCCCAGGTCATCCGCCTTTTTTATTAAGTTGGACCACACTCCGCTTTGTTCGTAAGCTCGTCGTGATGCCAGGATAAATAGGTAATGTCTTGACCTACTTAACGACACAAGCGATCTGGCAGGAAAACCTTGCATAAAGCCCAATGAATGTATCCAAACCATAGCTGCAATCGTGATATCAGCTTCTTTGCCTTGGCTAGAGTCAGTCGTCGCAATACTAATCACTAGTTTGTCCATATCGTTGCTTTTCAACTTGTAAACATCATGCCGTATGCTATCGACTTGTTTCTGATACGATGAGATTATGAGCAAAGTACGCATTTTCGGTCGAACCACTTCTTCCGTTTCCAAGCGTAATGTATCATTTATTCGCCGTTTTAGTTCCGAAGTTAATGCTACTTCAATAACGTTTGAAGCTCAGCCGTGTGAGTTTCCACCACACTTCCGAATACCAGTTCATCATGTGTGCTGATTCACATGACATGTTCTAAGCCCAAAACACATTCTTCGGTTCGTCTTAAAATTTCCCCCTCCGATTTTGCAGACGTCACTAGAGGTAGCTTCAGTTTTCAAATAATCTTTAACTGATGAGGCTCGATCCACTATCTTGTATGGGTAAAAAGTCTGCAGGAATCTTGTGATCTTATAAAGGCTACGAAAATCGGCTATCATGGTAATTCCATAAAACGTTGGAGCTTCATATCTTTGAGCCCTGTTATGCTCAATTGTAGGTAAGATTAACCAAATTCTTTTATGGCGCCGCTCCATTTCGTTGTAGCTGTGTCTTTTTTCTTCGACCAAAGGTGTATACGCGTATAATTAAAACGGATCACCAATAGCTACCATTACCTCGGTTGTGGGACGTAAAGCTAGCAGTAGCGCTAGTTCACAAGTCTGCGCCTCTTCATCATTAATGACAAGGTGGAAATGCATAGAACGATATTCCGAGTCAGCTGATTCGGGCTCTACTCCACACACTATACAAAGCCTTCTTCACAACCGCCTTGCTATGACGATTCCATCCGGTAGTTCTCTTTCCATTCGCTCGATCTCGCTAATGAAACGTTTTTTTGAAATCTTCATCCTCCAGCTTTTCGCCTTTTGGTGTCCCCAATCGCAATATAGCGTTAGTTTTCAAAATATTCGATGCCAATAACTTCCGTAAATTATCGTCAATGGCGGCATTTGTCTCGAAATATATAGCAATTATTTTATTTGAGTATGTCTGACAAAAAGCTGCTACTAACGATGCAATGGTGGATAATTTTCCATGCCCATAAGTTCCTCGTGCCAGGTTAACACCTTTCTTTGTCAGCCCTTCGTTGACAACTTGCATTGCTTTGCATCCAGGTTTTTCGCACAATGTCTATATGTTCTACCCCGGTTTCCTTGGATACTTCTGTTTCATCTCTCTCTTCAGTCATTGGATTCCATTCAATAATGCTTTGTATTATATCAGGCAATGGGTTCATGCTACAGTAACCAACCGTTGGATGTCGTTTAGTATATTTGTTTTGGTCTCCAAGAATAAATGGTCCACATATACCCGTGAGTTTTCAATATGTTTTTTCGTCAGAAGTATGCTCTGCCTAGCTACTGGCAGTAATATTCCAGTCCCAATGGTCACGTATTCATGTCCTTTGTAAGAGTATAGATCACCTGCGTCTAACGATCGATTTGACACAGCTCTTTTTCACTAGTCATCCACTTGTTACATAATTGAATGTACAACAGGCTGCCTATCAACGGCATGACATGTTCCACGGTAATGGCTGCTGTATCATATGGTCAATTTTCTGTAATACAGTGTCCCACGCCATAGTTCGACACTTTCAACTGCACCAATTGATTTGTACTTTCCACAGCCATCAAAGTTTCAGGAGACGGGCCGCACCAAGCGTCGTTATGCGCCGGCAGTGCCATTATTTACCCGTAATCTGCATTCGATTTAAAGTACACTTTTTGGTCTTGCAAATAATTTCAATGTGGACAGGTACCAGTATGGTTGAACTGGGGATCGTTGGTGTCCACTTTCAGGCAACAAAGTTTATCTCAACAGGGCCCATACGGCCCTCCCCACCATTCTCGTAAAACCACAGCTAACGCTGATTGATCCCGCCTATCGACGTACCATCAAGCGCACTTCTCCCACAGTTACTCGCGGGGGGACTCTTCTTGTCGCAACTGTTAAAATTGCTTCGTGATGTCTCGTCGATAACTTCTAGTATTTCGATTGATATTATTCTCCCATTCTTGTTGTCTGCGTAAAGAAGAATTATACACCTCAAGTAGCGTAGACCTTTATACTCGATATTTCCATACATAGCCGCGGGTAGCTGTTGAAAAAACACTATTTTCCCCAATGAAAAATGGGTGAGGGTTCGTGCTCGCAGTCTGTAATTCTCTTCTGATTCCTCTGTACGTGTTAGAGGTGTGATGAACCCTAAGGCAGACCCTTCTGCCTCTTGCAAGTCTTCATCGCCTTCATCACCTTCATCGTTATTCGGTTCATCTCCACACTCATCTTCCACTGTTCCTGCATAAATCTGGTCTGTAGTATCACCTACCCTTTTAGAGGCACTAGAACCTTCTTGTACCGACTCAGCAGGCCCCAGATGTTCAACCGGGATGGGCTCTTTTTCTTCGAAATCTTCTTCATTTTCTTCCATTGATTCTGCTGAGTCCATCGACTCTACTTCGCCTTCTTTTAGAGTCAAATCCACTATGACGTCACCTGAACATCCCTTTGTTTTCGACGTGTGACTTGAAACTTCATTGGTACTATACTCCAGCATCTGGCGAAGGTCGTCGGAAATTCTTGCTCTTCTTCTTGTTGATGGGCGACCAACAATTTGACTCAGTTTCTTTCGTTTCCTCTGCCCGCCCGTTTGTGCCGCTAATGCTACCCATCGTACGTCAATGAATGACCACGGTATCCCATTGTCTTTAGACATTTGGCGTTAATCTTCAGCTTTTTTCTACTGCATCTTGTAATATCTGTTCTTGTTCTTCTCCCCAAAACATTGTAGAACGTTCTTGATTCCCCTTCTCCATGCGGAGCCGTTTCATACGTCGTTCAACTGCTACTATTGATCGTGACACCGTCGGCCAAATACATGCTCGTCGTTGTTCCTTCAGCTGTTGGCTGATAACTCTGTAATATTTACTTCTTTTCCGCATAAATGTTAAACGCATGCCATCTTCCTCTTTTTTTCTTCGTGATGCTGCACGGCCTATATCACCCTGTTCATTCGCCCTTGGTATATCGCCTTTTTTCATACTCTCCGCCCAGTGGTTTGGCTTGGATTCTATGGCTCGCACAGTTCGTTTCCCTTGATTATTTGGGAAAGCTTTATGATATTCTTCTAACCACTGGTTTCTCTTCGTAATATGTCGACGCTTGATACTCTTTACCAGTCGATTCTCTCGTCGTCCTACACCTCAAATTTCCGCTTAGCAATCCACTTGTTTTTACACACTATCGCTGTCCTGAGCGGCCATTGGATAAGCTTACAAATGCCATTATATTTTCGACATAGTTCAGCACTCGACGCGCCTTGATTAGTGGGCACATCAAATAAGATCCTAAGTGTTGCCGCTTATTTTTTTGTCCATGGCTTGGCTGTGACGGCAGGTTCCCTTTTCTTCTTTATACCCCCAGCGGTGTGCTCCCCACATGACTTTTGTCGGCGGCTACTTCATTAATCTTCTTGCTGTGATCGTCTGCGCCACCCTTCTTTTCATCGGCTCTATTTTTCACCTTCTGAGGTAACTTCAAAGGCAATTCTAAGCTGTTCACGGCGTTCTGTGCGCCTTCCTTGTCATCGTATTTCCCGTCGTCGTCATACGTTGTTCCTGTTGTTATGCTGTTCTTGTAATATCTCCAACTCCCTAGGGGGACTTTGTCCCTTCCAATTCCATCCAACTGTTTGTGTATCTCACACCAAATCCTGGACTCCATAAAATCCCGGACCGGCCCGGACGAATTCTTTCGAAATAATACAGGTAGTACCGCGACCCATTCGAAAGTGATCCAGTCAATACCGTAACTCCATCGAAAATAGTCCAAGCGGTACTGTAGACCAATTCTATCACTTCTCCATTATATGGCCACCCACGAAATATTTCCTTTCAGGTACACATTCCGCGGAATATTGTAACATATATATATACCGCTTCAGCAACATACATTCAAAGTCGCTTTAGCACGTTATTCCTATCACTCCTTCGTCTTCGGCGCCCATTTAAGGCCGTTTCATCACGCAGTTTTTTTTAAACTTCGGCGGCACACATTTAAGGCGGTTTCCTCACATATCTCTTTGAACGCTTCACCGACACACATTTAAGGTCCTTTCATCACGTGTATACAATTCCACGCTACTGTGACACACAGTTAAGGTCGCTTCATCACATGAGCACATTTGCATGCTTTTGCGACACACATTCAAGGCCGTTTCATGACATGCGGTGACCATGACAATCATAAACACCAATATTCGCTCCAATCATATTGTAATTTTGTTAGGATTACATCTACCGCCCTGAAATGCACTACTCCTAATGCCTTGTACAGCTTCACACCTTCTGTTGCTAGCTCTCCATGTCATGATTACCTGAGTCATCTTCTGAGTAGTCTGTCTGATCTTACTCGAGAATATGTAAGTGTAGCCAACTCGGTCCCCCACGCTTTCTGCTCACAACCAACTTGGATCCGTGGCATGCATTGTTTCTTGAACTTGCATCAGGTGGCTCTTCTAACCTCATTTATTCCATCCATCTCTGGATTACCCAGAGTAACGTGTGGTGGAGCCGATTTCCAAATCCATGACGGAAGTCTTGGGTGGAATCCGGATACCCACTGGCCCGGACGACCAATTATCGGACGGGG
>MIQA02021307.1:0-12699 GCA_001887855.2 Sclerospora graminicola | reverse complement strand
TACATATATCTAAAGGTGGGAAAACACCAACAGTAAATAATTTTTCAGTCTCTTCTTGGCAGTTTGTTATGGATCTCACGGTGTACACGCCCGGACATTGTTTTTGCAGTCCTTAGGGCAACCAGGCACACCCAAACCGCCAAACCAAAATTCAAACCTAATTTCGATAATAAGCAACAACATGTTATAAGCGACACGCTTATAATTGAAGCAGTTTTGCGCTATGTGAGTGATTCTAAAATATAAAAATGAGTGGTCCACCCCGCTACGCGGATTGGATAAATTCCGGCTCCAGCTACTATGGATTGGCAAGAAGAAACATTTTGTCACCTGAGACGGGTCGACCTGACCAGGGAGAAGGCGATAGGTAGCGATATCTGTTGGAATATGTGGAGGAAGTATGGAAGTCAACATTAGCTGATCGGATCAGGGAATATTTTGGTGAAATGGACCGGTCGGGTTGACCGACCCCCGGGAGAGATGAATGACTGATCGGACCTTCTCCATGCGTCAGAATACTGGTCGGGCGTTCTCAATGGACGAGTCACTGAACAAATAGGACGAGAAAGAGCGGTGATATTGTTTTTCTGCATCAGCATTGGGCGGTTTGTTCGGATCGTTGTGCTGTACGCTTGACAAGGTTTTTGCTGTGATAGTCTCCGTCGACTGGGCGTCTGCTTCGCGGTGCTGCGGTTTTGATGGTCGGCCTCGCGTGCTAGCACTTGCTGATCACAAAAAAACTCGTCGTTGTCAATGTTGCTGGGTGACGCCAGCATTTGACTGCCCAGGACGAACGAAAGCGCTAGTGTGGTGAAGCGACTTATAAAATAATGCAAAGTACTTTCCAAAGGGCGCATTCTGATTGGTGGAAATATGGACCAAGGGTGTGGGCGCCGGATAGTCGTCGCCGAGGAAGTCTACAAGCGGCCGGACGGCGCCCGGCTGGAAATCAAGTCGGCGGACCTGACAAGGGGCGAGGATAGTAGGACAAGCGGGCTGAGCAGACGGGAGGACTATGGATGTTCGACGGCCGAGGCGCGGATGGCGGACGGCCGAGACGTTGGATTGTTTGGGAGGATTGAGCGAAGGGAGCCTGAAAGGAGATGGTTGTTCGGGTGGATGGAGCAGGCACCCGGATCGTATGAGAGGCTGCCAAGGAATTGCTAGCGTCAGCAGCCGAAGGGCGCGGATGGGTGGCTATCCGGCTGAGCCGGCCGGGTACAATGTACCACTCGGACTGGTACCAGATTGGTTCGGTGTACCGGCCGGGTTGGTACTATTGGGGGTTGGTGTACCGGCCGGGCGGGTACACAAAGTCGGAGTTAGCCGGGTTGCGTTGGGTAAGGTACATAACTGGTCAGCCGTGTTATTTGAGGTAGGTTACACAAAGGGAGTATTGGACATAGGATAAATCAGTATACGTTTCGCTTTCTTAGACGCAAGTCGCTTTCATTGGTTCACGGCAGAGGGCTAACAAGGTCCCCTCTTGCTGTTATTGGTTTGCCCGGGGAAGGTTAAGTTAACCCACCGGAAGTCCCCTGACCGGGAGTCGTGGCGACTTCGTATACTCGCCTCAAGTCGCCCGTGTTTTGAACACGGTATTAAGTATTGGGAAGTGGTGACATTTTGGCCTTCTGTGGAAGAGTGTGGAGTTGTATCTGCCTCGTATACACATTTGGATTCGCCCTTCATTGTTATTGGTTTAGCTGGCCGATTGATTATTCTCGGTCCAGCCGGCACTATACAAACTTCAAGTGTCTTATTGGTTTAGCTGGCCGATCGACCATTCTCGGCCCAGCCGGCACTATACAAAGTTCAAGTGTATTGCCAGACGAGCTCCCGGTGACGATTTCCGCCCAGGAGCTACCCCTAGTCCTAACCCTCATCTCCCTATTGGACGGATTTACACTTTTCGCCCTAGGGTCCACCAGGAGAGCTAACCACCCAGTACTGACGGGTACACAAGGTGAGCTTTCAACATGCAACATTCGAGCAGTCGCGATCAAGCGGATGGAAGCGACCGATCCAGCCGGCCGGAAGCCGGATCGGATTATGACTCGGATGGACGGAGTACCCCCTCCGGTAGTCAGTCGTCTGGGACCCCCGTGGGTGTTCGCGTCTCAGGAAGATTTTCTGAGAGCGACTACACCACAATGGTGCGCGTGCCCGGATCTCTTGGTAACCCTGGATATCACCGCGAGTCCCTAGCGGGCGAAAGACCTAAACCTGTCAAATTTGTTGACGATGTTGTGTCGGGTGCATTGGGGGAGGGCATATCGCCCCCAATGCTGTTGAAGATGGAAGGATGCGATGGTCGCCTCGGATTGGGGGAGTTCGAGGTTGACATTAAAGAAGAAGTTACTCCCCTAGAGGCTCCGCCGGGGGCGGATTACGGTACTACTTACAGTGCCGGCCGCTACACGGATGGAGCCGGATCGGACTATGGTGCAAGTCGCCATAGTCCGAGGAAGGATCATGGTTCCGACCATGATCCTAACGAACGAATGCATATTTTGGATATAAAAGAAAAGATAAAAGAAGAAAAAGCGGAAGTCGGATACGACCGGAGTGGGAAGCCGGCCGGATCGGGACCAAGTCGCGATCTGGCCCCCCTACCCCTAAAGAAACCGGATTGGCAAGAATTGGATTATCCGACCTACAAAGGCAAACCGCGATTCGAAGAGGAAGAAGAGAAGCAGGACGGCCTATCGACGGATATAGACTTGGAGCGTGCTTTCCATCTTCACGAGTTGGGGCAATTCTTGCGGACGGATAAGGTACTAAAAATAACACGGCCGAAGATCATAGGCGGATTGAAAGGTCCCGTCTCTCCCCCAACTCTCTCAGACGGCCACGTGTCTCTTATTAGAGGACTATTCGACCAACTCAAACAAGCCGGCATTAACACCGGTGTGTTTGATCCGAACGAGTTGTTTGATCTGAAGATGGACAAGTTGAAGGAGGCGTCCAGCGCCCTGCACGACCACTTGGTACCGCTAGTGGGTTGCTCGCCGCCGTCAAAAAAGATGACAGCTACGACTGGAGTGGCGCCGTCCACGCCGCCGGCGACAAGCAAACCAGCCGGGATACACTCAGGCTCTTCGCAGTACGAGTCTTCCCCTTCGGAAGCAGACTCATCTGATTCATCAGTGGGTATCACCCGCATGACGCTTGGCCCAAGGGGAGCAGCGCGTGTGGCGACAGTCATGAGACTTGGAGGACGTGAGGATCCGGGTACGCCCGAGCGGAAGAACGCCGGCCAGTACAGCGTACAGGCCTGGCGGACAGCGACGGCGGATCCAGAACCGAAGGAGGAAGACGAAGAAGCGGATGGGCGGATTAAGAAGGAATGCCAATCTGGCATCCCGGCTGCCCCTCAAGCCGCCCCTCAAGTCGCCCCTCAAGCCGCCCCTCAAGTCGCTCCTCAGGTCGCTCCTCAGGTCGCTCCTCAGGTGCCGGATCACCTGCAAAACATGTTCTCGGCGATGATGGAGCGATACTTGGAAGAGCAACGTCGGCTGAGCGCCAGCCGCGGCAGTCCGAAGTCACCGGACCAGCCAGCTCGTCGTGGAACGCAGGCCCCCGGACCAGTCCAGTACTATGCGAGGGAGCCGAGTGACGAAGACATGGAGTCGGTGCATTCCAAGCAGAGTGAACCCCATGCCGCCCCGCCGAGCCGCCAGACAGGTCGCCGGACCGGACGTCGGCCAACGAACAGGAAGCTGTCTCTCAGCGACGTGGATATGGAATCCGTTAAGTCGGCCAAGTACCATTACGATCCGGATGACTTGGATCTGGGGATGACCCGCCGAGCCCATATGGCCTCGGCCCAAGCGTTTGACGCGGATTCGGGAGCGATCACGAGGGTGCGAATGTCGGCCACGTCCGAGCTGAAGGACTTCACCGGACGTGACACGGACGAGGACCAGGCCCGAGGATGGCTGAGCAAGACGAAGTCGGCATTTCTCAGAGACCGGACGTCGGACTATGAGAAATGCCTGATCTTCGGGGATTTGATGAAGGGTCCAGCGAAAAACTGGATCCAACAGCTTAGCCGGGAAATCCGAGGAAATTGGAGGGGATTGGCCGGTGCGTTCGAGGAACAATACTGCGGATCTGGAACGTCAGCGGCGCGGCAATATTTCCACACCAAGAAGCGAGCGGATGAGACCCCCCTGGAGTATCTCCATCGCTTAAATGTCGCTGGCATGAGAGCGGATATTCCCGTTAAAGAAGATGCCAGCCGGTCGGAAGCCGCCCGTGAACACGTGGAACATTTCATCAGCACGTTGGACGATCGGGAGTTGGCAGACCAGCTGGCGTTACTGCGGTTGAAGAATACGACGGAGCTAGAATTGACGTTGCGCACCTACCTAAGAGCCAAGAAGCGAGGCCCCAAGGCGGCAGTCGGAACCGGCCGTTTCAAGTCCCGATTTAATGCGGATCAAGGAGGCCGGCCGCCATCTACCAGGACGGCCCGAGCCGTCCGCATGGTCGCCCGAGAGTCAGACGTGACCAGCTCGGAAGAGGAGTATCAGCGATCTGGGGGTGAGTCCGAGGAGGAACAGTATCGGTACCTTTTCTCGGCAGAAGCCAGCCAGCCGTCCAGGCTGCCAGCCGGGTCCGGTCAGTCGAAGAGTTTTCCGGCTCGAGCTGACCAGGATTACCCCAGGCGCAAGTGCACCCACTGTGGGTCCATCAAGCATGACGACCGGAGCTGTTGGAAGCGGCTGACGTGCAAGAAGTGCGAGAGGAAAGGACACCCGGCGGAACACTGCCTGTTCACGTGTAAGACTTGCGGGGAGGTGCATGAGGCGGGACTGTGCCCAATTGAAGAATTCTACAACCTGATGAAGAAGTGGTACGTCCCGATCAAGCATGCTGGAATGCTGCCGCCCGAAGCGGAAAAGATGTTAAACTAGATCGCTCGCCAGGTTGGAATCTGGTTCGAGCTGAGCGGTCTAGTGTTAGTATCTATGCATATGTCGGTAAAGAGGATAATCAAGAAGCAAAGCAAAGGATAACCGACAATACATGTAGGTTTGACGATTACGTCACCCGGTCCCCGGCCGGTACGGCTGACCCCTTCCTGGTGAGCAGTATACGGACGGATGAGTACTCCCGGTCTGAAGTGCGAATGGAATTAAATCTGTTACCTGGCGAGTCGCGAGGTTATTGGAAATATCACTCGCCGGATAAATGGTTCAAGCAGGCCAAGGCGGATGGAAAAATCAATAACCAGAAAGCTACCATGCTGTTCGACTCTGGCGCAGAAGTGTCTATCGTAGACACCACCTTTGCTCGTAAGGTGGGGTGTGATATAGACGAGACGAAGCGGCAGGAATGTATAGGCATTGGAGAAAGTTCGTACATGACCCAAGGAAGGACAAGAGTCAAGATTACGTTAGCTGGGTCGTTGGTATATTACTTTACCGCCTGGGTAGGCAGGCTGGCCGGGCAGGATGCAATTTTGGGCATGGATTTTATGGTCCCGGCCGGCATACGGCTGGACTTATCGCATGGAACATTGACGTTGCCGGACGAGGTACAGATCCAGCTGGCCGGCCGGCGGCCCTTATATGGCGCCCACGTCCAGTTCCTCAAGTTGGGTCAGTTTGTAACGGTGCCAGTGGGAAAAGCGGTGGAAGTAATGTTACGACCACACGACCGGCGGAGTAAGTTATGGCTGACAAGGGGCGAGTGCTGGGTACCATCGTTCGTTAAAGGGGGTGGTCACCTCAACTTCATAAGCGTGACCAACATCTCTGAAAAGCCCCTCACCTTGCATGAAGATGTGATTATTGGAATGTGGCTGGCCGAGGACAAGGTGCCCCGCCGGCCGGGCTATGTCACTATTGGCTCAAGACGCTATATCGAGTGGCAAAACGTGGCTTTTCAGGCAACCACCGATCTGGTCAGCGAAGAGGAAGAATTAGAAGAGGACCAGACTCCGATGGTAGATAAACCCGAGTACCGGACCCCTTCTAAAATATTGACGCGGAGCCGGCCGTCGCCGGATCCGGCTGAATGTATTGGCCGAAGCTACGCCCCGATCGCGGAACTGGTTTTGCCCACTCAGAGGGAGACGGACGAACGACAGGGTCGGGAGAAAGGACCAGGCAAAGTTGCATATGCGGTCAACCCCGATGACAGTCGGTGTGACGACCGAAGTGAAGGCGGATCGGCCCAGCCGGCCGAGCAGAATTCGGAAATAGCCGAAGGCGGATCGGCCCAGCCGGCCGACCAAGATCCCGAAGCAGCCGAAGCCAATCAAGTCTGCATTCATGAAGGGGGCGAGCTATACGTTGAAGGCATGGAAGAGCAGATGGCGGTGCTACCTGAGGTGACCCCCTGCCCCCCAGCGGTCACTATCGACGATCTACAAGTGGGAGACCCGGATGTGAACACCCCGGAGGAGATCAGCAGATTGAAGGATATTATATGGAAAAGACGACATCTGTTGATCGGACCAGGGACACACTTCCTCCGGCCGCCCATGGGGCGGTATGTGACATTGATGTGGGAGGCGCCAAGCCGGTCGCACAGAGATACCGAAGAGTCGCCCCCCAGTATCGGGAAAAGCTGTCAGAGCTTATCAAGGGTTTGCTGGCCACCAAGATAATTCAGCCGTCCACCTCGCCATGGGCTTCGCCCATTGTAATTATTATTAAGAAGGATGGGGTGGATATAAGGTTGTGCATCGATTACCGGCTGGTGAACCGGCTGACTAAGCTGATGGTTTATCCGATGCCGCTGATAAACGACCTGCTGGAGGACTTGGATAAAGTTTTGTGGTATTGCTCATTGGACATGGCCAGTGGATTCTGGGTGGTCTCTATGACCGATCGGGCACGGGAGATCTCTGCATTCGTGACGCCTTTCGGGTTGTTCGAGTGGAACCGGATGCCGTTCGGTCTGAAGAATGCCCCGCAGATCTATCAACGGCTGATAGATAACGCGCTGTACGGACACTTCAAGATCAAGGCGGATCAAGATCCGGCTCTGGTCGGGGATGTGTTCACCGAAGGTGACCCGGACCCCGACCCAAAACCTTCAGTTTTTGGGCGGCGGTCTTACATTGATGACATTCTCGTTACGGCAACTACCTGGGATTTACTGTGTGACAAAGTGGAGAAGTTGATGATTACGTGTGAAAAGTGGAATCTTTCAATTAGTGTGGTTAAGAGTTTCTGGGGAAAGACTAAGGTGACCTATCTGGGTCATCAAGTGTCGATTGCCGGATTGGAGGCTAATCCGAAGGATTTGGAGTCCTTGAGTAATCTGCCTTTCCCGCGATCCCTAAAGGCTATGCAATCCTTTTTGGGGAGCCTGAATTATTACAGTCGGTTCATCGATGATTTTGCAGTCTATGCGGCGGTCTTGTATGAGTTGCGGGAGGTGGATTACCATAAGCTGAGAGAGCAGGATAGGCAAGCGGAGACGCAGGCCGGGCCGGCAATTTCAGCCAATGAGGAAGCGCCCTTTTCGGTTATTTCAGCGAATGAGGAAGCGCCCTTTTCGGTTATTTCAGCCAATGGGGAAGCGCCCTTCTCGGGTATTTCAGCCAATGGGGAAGCGCCCTTGTCTGCCCAGACAAGCGACCGGCCGCCGGACCCCGGCGCGGCCGGCCCGGACGACCATATGACCCGAGCGATGGTGGCTTTTGGCATGTTAAAGGCGAAGATGGCGACCACACCGGTCTTGAAGCATTTCGATGTTAATAAGACTCCGGTGGTCATCATCTACGCTAACAAGTGGGCCATCTCGGCCGCTCTCGTGCAAGATCATGATGGAGTGTACTGTCCTGTGACCTTCACCAGCCGGACCTTGAAAGTTAATGAAGTTAATTATGGGTTGGTGGATAAGGAAGTTCTGGCTCTATTACGGATCTTGGATGTGTGTTATACTATGCTGGTGTCTCGGCCTATCAGAGTACTCTCCAGACGGTCGACCCTATCATGGCTCTTGACGGCGAATGGGATTGATGGCCGGCTGGGGAGATGGGCGGCTCTGTTGTCTCAGTGGTCCCTCGAAGTTATTAAGTGTACTAAAGGGGAAGAGGAAATACTGGGCACACTGGCTGCCAGCATTACCCCCCGGGCAGAAGTGGAGGAAGCACTGATAGCGATCGCGCCTCGGAAGCAGCCTCGACGAACTATCGTATTGCCGCCGCCAACAGTGGGACCCACGGAGGAACTAATGGTTTTGAGTTTCGATGGGTCGGCGAGTGTAAAGAAAGGGGTCGGGGCCTATAGTGCCATTTTGTGGAAGCTGCCCGAATGGAAGGCGATCGCGGCCGCCTCGGATTTCACGGCTGGCATCACGGTGAACGAAGCGGAGTATAGGGGATTGCTGCTTTCCCTAGATCTGTTGGCTGGCCGGACACAGGGGCGGATCATCATATGCGGTGATTCCAACCTAGTGATCCGGCAAATCGCCGGAGAGATAGATTGCAAGGCGCCGCGGCTGAGACTGTTAAATGATCGGGTTATGTCCGCCTTGCGGAGGTGGCCGGAGCACGAATTGCTGCACGTCAAACGAGACTGGAATACCAGCGCAGACCATCTGGCCACCTTGGCCATGCGAGATCAGATCGGACTCACCGTTTCGGATCCAGGATTGTTGGACGAATTGGGGGAGATGAACAAACTATCGGAGATAATCAAACCGGCCGCTAGAGACGAGGGTCCCTCGCCCGAATCCAGCCGTCCCGTGGAAGAGGAATATAGCGACCGCGACTGGGAACAGGGCGTCCACGCCCGATCGGACCAAGAAGTGCCCTGCAGCAATAAAAGGTCCCTCTAGGCGGAACCCCGAGCAGGCCTGGCGAGACTGACCACGGTTGGTAGTCAACGGTGAATGTTTGGAGTGGGAACGGAAGAAGAACCGATGGATATATTAAAAAAGGAAAACTGAGAGAAATGGAAGAATTAAAGCAAGCCCGACTACTCATCCCCGTCGATGACTATACTTGCCTTGGAGCCGAGTCACCCGAAGTCCGGGGTGGTCGGAGGGCCGTGCGCGGTATTGATTGCGCCAAGGATCTTGCTGGTCGATGGCCTCCAAAGATTTGGAAAGAGAGGTGGTCTGATCCAACGCACCTAGGCCGGGATACCACGTCCCTCCTTCCGCTGCATTTCCGCTCCTGCGGTTGGGTAGATGGAGCATGAACGGGAAGAGAAACAGGTCCAAGTCACATTTACCATCCCGGATACCCGCCATGATGAACGCACACAGACGGACCCACGCCTCGGAAGCTCGTCCCCGACGATTCTTACGGGCAAGGGAGTACCTGCGGAGGGACTCGTCCGCTCGCTTGTCCTCGGCAGAGATGTACAGGAAGTGGGTAGACTCCCAGATGGCCCGAGCGTGAGCCACGGTGAAATCATGAAGTCTCGCTTTGAATTCCGTGAACCATGGGTTGGATGGAAGCCCCATATCCGGCATCTTGGTGTGCAAGATTTTCCAAGGTTCGGTCTCCATGAGTGTGTCGATGGCGCCCGATCCCATCAGGTCAGGGTCCCAAGTCTCTGGAGACGGCGTCTTGTAAGATCGTGGGAACAACCAGAGAGGCGGACGGGACAGAGAGTGAGCGAGTTGGGAGCTGGAGATATCAGCCAGGCTGGTATTGCTCAGTTGCTCGTTTGGGAAAAGAGGGCGCAAGGGGTAGAGCACTCTCCCGGACCTTAGGTTTGGCGGCCGGTCGGCGTGTAGTACGTGACCCAGCCGGGGTTGATCGTCGTTGTTTGGCCGGAGCCTGGGAGAGAGGTTCTTCTGAGTCACTCAGGTCGGGAGGAGTCAACCACTGATCAGGGATGTCCTCGTCGTTGTCTTCCACTTTCTCCTCGGCCACTCCGTCGGAACTCGAGTTACGCGCGACCGGAGCGGCCGGGGCGTCGACAATGCTGGGAAGCAAGGATGGGTCGGACGGCTTATGTTCCCCGGAACCAAAACCTGCCGGCGGCGGAGTCTGCAGATCGATGATCTGATCGGATTCCACTGGACCCGTCGTTCGCCTACCGGAACGGGAAGGGCGGCGACGGGTATCCGCGCGAGAACGGGTTAACGCAACGTTGACTCGCTGAGCCTCGTAATCCTCGTCTTCTTCGTCATCGTCATAGATAACCGAAGGGGAGGATGGCCCCGAGTCCGAAGAAGGATTAGGCGACGCGGCCGCTGGCTCAGAAGAGGGCACGGCCGCTGACTCAGAAGAGGGCGCGGCCGCTGACTCAGAAGAGGGCGCGGCCGCTGACTCAGAAGAGGGCGCGGCCGCTGACTCAGAAGAGGGCGCGGCTGCTTCGGATTCCGAGTCTTCTTCAGAGTTAGAACTGGGGGTGAGACCGGTTCTACCGGGAGTGTATTGAGGGGATGGAAGAGGGGACCGCTCCGCGAACAGGCTGTCCTCGCTCTCCGACCCGGGCTCTTCCCCGTCGTCCGACTTGTCTGGAGGACATTGGCGCGAGGGTGGGGATTCGCTCTGCTTCCTCTTCTTAGGCGGGCTGGCATCGGCCAAAGGGGGGCTAGAGCCAGCCGGACGCTTTTGTCCCTGCGATCCTGCCGGGGCGGACGAAGAGTTGGGACCGGCAAGGGGCGAGTCGGAGCCGGCGGGAAGTTCCTCAGGTTCCGACCCTGCTGCAGCGGGCAACGGGGTTGGGTTCGGCGGAGAAGTCTTCCACTGATCCACCATTCCCAAGACAGACAAGACGGATTCCCGTACCTTGGGAGGGGCTCGAAAAAGGGGAGCGGCCTGGCTCTGAGTCGCTTCAAGCTGGTCTTGAAGTCCACACAACAAGGACCTAAAACGATCCTCTTTATCCAGCATGGCATGACAAACACGGTCCGCCCGAGCCAGTATGGCATGGGCGTCGGAATTCTACTGGTGGGCCCGGTACAGCTCAGACCGCAACTCCTGTTGCCGAGAAGTGGCTTCTTGCAACTGCCGCTCCAGATCCGTGATTTGGCGAAGGGCCTGGGCGTGGGAGTCGCGCAGGTGGTCGCGGTTGTCTCGCACCTTATCCAGGTCTTGGGACACCTGGCGGAGCCGGGTACGAAGATGCGTAAGCTCCCGAGACATGTCCGGAATTTTAGCAGATTGCTGTTTCAGCTGTTCTAACTGTTGAACTGCGGAGTGACAAGAAAATAAAACTGTAAGCAACTGGGCCATCACGTAAGAGGAGACGAGGCACTCACGCTGAAGCTTGGATCGTTGGACCAATTCCTGATTGGCAGACCGGAGAGGTTCGACGACGTCTTCCAACATGCGGAGGCGGTTGCGCTCTCCCGTCAGGACGGCGACTTGGCATTCGAGATCGGCCACCTTTTCTTGGAGATTGATTATTTTGGGAGATGGACCCCAAACGGCGGCTTCATCAGCCCGGCGGTTGGCAGCGGCGAGTTGACGGACCAAGTCGGCTTGGATTTGCTCCAAGCCATCCACCTGGGCGGTCAACACGTCCAGCCTTTTTTCCATCCCCGCCGTTTCGGAGATCGGGGTGGATGGCGCGGCCGCTCGTTGTAGAGCGTCCGTGAGCTGACCCACAATGGCCCTGAGGCGGGCCACCTCATCCTCCGCTGTTTTGCGACCGAGTTTCAGCTCGGCGACCCGGGGGTTCAGGCGGTCCAACATCGCGCAAGAAGTTTTGAAGCTCTGAGACAGAGCTTCATAGTTGTCCTGGCAGGATCGAAGTTCCGCCCGAAGGGAAGAAACGACGACTTTCAGTCTGTCTCGGTCGCCGCAGGCTTGGCCGTGAACGCGGAGCGCAGCCTCGGCGTCAGCGGTCGACAGCACCAGATCGGGGGTGCGAGATGATTTCGGCGGTTTTGCGATCTCCACCCCGCTGGCAGGCGAGTCGTCGTCCACGAGAACAAGGCGGCAGACGTTGGCCTTGTCAATTTGCAAGACTGGAGGTGAATCAAGACAATGTTAGTATTGGTGGGCATGCTTGCTGGCCAGTGTGGAGACCGACCGAGTTATGGAGATATTATGAAGTGGTGGGGTGACGTACCAAAGCGAGGCATGGATGGGCGGTATCGGGTCAAGTGAGTTCGAGTGAGATCGTGTCCCGACCGTTGTGCGGCCGTGTCGCGACTCAGGGGCGGCTGTGGTGAAGCGACTTATGAAATAATACAAAGTACTTTTCAAAGGGCGCATTCTGATTGGCGGAAATACGGGCCAAGGGTGTGGGCGCCGGATAGACACCGCCGAGGAAGTCTACAAGCGGCCAAGCGGCGCCAGGCTGGGAACCAAGTCGGCGGACCTGACAAGGGGCGAGGATAGTCGGATAAGCGGGCTGAGCAGACGGAAGGACTATGGAGGTTTGACGGCCAAGATGGCGGACTGTTCGTAAGGATGGAATGAAGGGAGCCTGAAAGAAGAGGATTGTTCTAGTGGAAGGAGTAGGCACCTGGATCGTAGGAGAGGCTGCCAAGGGATTGCTAGCGTCAGCGGCCGAGAGGCGTAGATGGGTGGCTATCCGGCCGAGCCGGCGGGTACAATGTACCATTCGGACTGGTACCATATGGGTTCGGTGTACCGGCCGGGTTGGTACCATTTGGGGTGGTGTACCGGCCGGACCGGTACACAAAGTCGGAGTTAGCCGGGTTGCGTTGGGTAAGGTACATGACTGGTCAGCCGTGTTATTTGAGGTAGGTTACACGAAGGGAGTATTGGACATAGGATAAATCAGTATACGTTTCGCT
>MIQA02021304.1:0-10966 GCA_001887855.2 Sclerospora graminicola | reverse complement strand
TTGCCATCCAAGTGCACGAGATTATCCAGAAATACTGTCGAATCAAACTTTCTTCCCACAGCACCGCCTCCACAAGTGCAGTACCATCGTCCACTAGAATTTCAGCTATCACAGAGTGTCCGTCTTTCTCTGCGCATCCGCTTCTGGCCACAATATTCCCGCGTTCGTTGTGTTCGGCGGGGTACCAGAAGCAGAGGAGTGTCGGCATATGAAGATGGTATTGTTTGCAAGGTGCAAGAGAAAGCATTCACAGACAATATTGTCATGCAAACGTGGATCGACCAGGTACGTTACATTTCGATTTGACGCGTCATTTGCAGCAAAGCTCTTTTTCTCATTATATTTGAGTAGAGTTTTTAATATGGCTTTTTTAAATTACTTCCTCCGGGGCAAAATAAACGCACGATCGAAATATACAGGTGTCTAAAATAAGAGCAAATCGCAAATCCAGCACTAGTCAAAGTATTACTTTTGAAAAAGCAGCACCTGTCGCAAAAACAAGCACCAACAAAAAGACGAATAGTGTGGTTCACTACATTTTGAATATATTAATTCTACGATAAAATATACAGTAGTATTTTCTTTGTCTACTCTCGTCGATGGCGTCGCCGCGTCCCCTTCGTTCGCATTCCTATGCCAACCTAGACGACGTGACCTTCACGCATCTCAATTGGCACCCCACGCTCGACTTCTCGGCACAGGAGCTCAGGGGATACGCCGAGTACACGTTCCATCATCGTCGTGCCACAAGATCTAAATGCGATTTCAAGGGGCAACAGGTTTCACCAAACGCTAGAAAAGCGACTCTGGCATCCACTGCACACGGAAAATGAAAGTGTATGGTGCAGAGTGGGATACAACAACCACCGGTGCCCCCCATCAGTCCACATGCATCGCAACGAATCAGACGACTATGGTGTTTTGCTTTGCTGCACCTCTGCAAGACCCCAGAAATGTCCCCATACACTTCCTTGCGCCACAGTATACAGTTTACATGTATCCATGTGTTAGCCTCAGTGTGTCCACATGCCGTGTTATCACCAATTAGGAAGCACAGCGCGCAATACCGGGTGTCTTCAAATATTCTTGTACTCATCACAGTTGCGTCTTCACCCTCACTACTTGATGTCGGCCAACCACGCAAAGGAGACGCAGTGGTCATGTGAACCGAGCTACCATGGCTGTTGCGTGACGATACCGGTACAGTTTGCGATGCACGTCCCTTTAAAGCGGGAGGTGTGACGGTACCAACACGATCTTCACTCATAGCTTGACCCAACGGTGCGATTTTAACGAAACATCGCTATTCCTTTCTGAACCAGAACCCCATTTTACCTTTACCGTACATGCTGTTGAAGATGGAGATTTGATGGTAGCGTTCTGGACGCCAAGTTCCGTCTGCTCCAATAACGCCTTGGATCTCTTGGGGACGCGACGATCGTATTGTTCCTTGATCATGATGATTTCTTTTTTTAATTGTAATCTCAAGTCTACTCCATCCGTTTCAACCTTTTCACCTGTTTGTAATCGCTTTAGAAGAGACTCGTCCAGTTTTCGATTATCGTTTCCAATACCATGCTGCATGTCATTTGATAGCAAGTGAATCACAACATCCGGAAGCGGGCGCCAGCCATAGAGTAGATGGACACAAGCCAATAAAGCGGCTGAACTAGCAGCTTCGGAAACAATTGCACACGTAGCGTTTGCGTCCTTGGACGTCTTCAAACCGATCGCGTGGATGGAATGATAGTACTGTGTCGTTCGTTCGCGACGCCGTGTCGCTAAACGCGGCCCACGAACGTAGCACTTGAATCGCAAATAGCGGTTGGCTTTCCGTAGAAGCCACTCGGGGATCGCAACTCCGCTCCCATCGAGCTCATGGTGCTTTGTGAAACGATGCCAGTCACTCTGGAAATTCAAACTGCGGTACGTCAAGTTACGAAGACATTCTTCACCTAGGTGCAGCACGTGCAAGTAGACGGGCGTGTAATCAGCTAATCGTTTCCAGTGTTCAAACAGTTCCAGTTGTCTTTGAGTTTCCTTCCAGCTTGCGTCACATTGTAAGCGCTTGGGCTGAGTCTCAGCAACAAGAATTTGACAGCGCCACCGTTCACCGTCGCATGGTAAGCCAGTAAGATGCTCACGTTCTTGTGGACGACAGGCAGCACAAACATACACTGCATTGGGATCACTCACTAGTATGTGATACCGCTTTGGTTCCGCCTTTAATAGAGCATCACAGGGTGGATGGACCCAACGTTCACAAGCATCGCATTGCATGAGCTCTTCGAGGTCAGCATCTCACTTGCGGCGACAGAGTGGACACTTTTCGGCCTCTTTTTTGGTTTGCTGGGCTTCTGCAGTCCAAACTTCAGTCAATAATCGAAGACGATTCTTCTGTGGTTGTGCATCACGTTTTGGGCGGTTGTGGCATCGCAGACACTTGCTTTGCTCGAAACTGTACGTGCGTTCGAACGACTCGACCTTGTTCTTCTTCGCTTCTTCTGAATCCAAAGACTCGACAGAGTCACTTTTTACAACATCATTGCAGCTTGCACAGGTCACACAATTAGCACAGTAAATAATTGGAGCTCCCATGCTCTCGTCGCTTTGAGTTGATGACCCCGGTAATTTAATAGACGGTACAAGGCATGATCCATGGTAACTACGATCACACTGTGCGCAGAGTACGAGCGGCTCAATTATAGATAGCTCTTGTGTGTTTAGCTCTGTTTCCGCTTTCGCCACTTGCGTATCAGGAAGAGGGACGCCCAAGCTTCCAGCAGTAGCAACGCGAGAGATACTTTTATCACCGTCACAAACTGCCCCAGGCTGACCACATATTACACATATTTTGCAATTGAAGCAACGCCAATACGCACGCAAGTCTTCGCTGTCATCTAGACGAGTGGACTTCATCCCAGGAACTCAGAACGAGTGAAACCCTTCGCCGCAGTCGACGCAAAAGATAAACTCGTTTTCCAGTCCCGCACAGCCGCAGATGGCGCACATGTCCAACCAACTGTATACATGAGCTGATGTCCGCGTTTGCACGATCTGAAAAAACGGTACACGCGAAGTGTAGCTAGCCCGAAGCTTCGTCTGAAAATCGGATCCATCTTGCGTCACTAAACGATACTCAGGATGCGATGGGGTAACAGCTAACATTGTGCCACTTGCAGCTGATGAAAGGACAATGTCACTCGCAGAGTCACTTTCTTGAGTTTTCTTCGTCGGTTCTAACACGTTGCTGTTGATATCGCTGTCATAAACGGAAACTGTTTCCACAGCTACCCCTCTCACCAATTCATTTGGCGTCAAAATCTTGTCTGGTGTTGCATTTCCTCGGCTAAAAGTATCCGATCCAGCATCGGAGCCATTGTCACCGTCCTCATCCTCTTCAAGCTCCTCGTCGTCCTCATTGTCCCCACCATTTGGCGATTGGCGACAGCGTGTAAACTCACCTATTCAGCGACTGTGACAGTCCCCGACTGGTGTACCGTACGTCTTTAATGAGTGCAATCTCGCTCGTGGACAAAGGGAAACAAAGGAAATATATTCAAAATGTAGTGAACCACACTATTCGTCTTTTTGTTGGTGCTTGTTTTGCGACAGGTGCTACTTTTCAAAAGTAATACTTTGACTAGTGCTCCTAAAATAAACACAGCAAATCTAAATTGATAGTATCGGATTATCATCTTATACAAATATTCACTATAGGGGTTCACAATCAGAAGATAACGCGGGAACTATTGAAAACGGCCCATAAAACTTAGAAATTAAAAAAAATAACAAGAAACAATTCAATAGAGTACCATGGTCGGGCCACAGCAGCTAGAACATCTTCTTAGTTTATATGCCTTGATGTAGTAATCCACCTGTCTCTTAGTATTCCGAATAACGAAAAATGAACATCCATCACGTTCAAGCGGCTTCCAGTGCTGAAACTGGGATATTTACTGCCCGAACAACGGCATTAAGCTCGGACAACTCTCGACTGCGAAATGTTTGATCTGGCAATCTTGAGGAGTAGAAACTTCGTCCTCTAACAGCACTGTTACTGATACACTTATTTGCATGCTTTCAGTACGTCCTGATTGGTATCTTGGACTAGGGCGGGAGTTTTCTTGCCGACCGCCGCTCGCTGTGTCCATTCATTCCGACATAGCGGTGGTCCTAGGATGAGATTCAATGAGAAAAATATATAAACAGAAAGGGGTGATATAGCGCTTTCCTTTTGTGGTGGAGCCGATTTCCCAATCCATGACCGAAGTCTTGGGTGGAATCCGGATACCCACTGGCCCGGACGACCAACTATCGGAGGGGGTACTCCGTTGATCTTGATCAGCATCGGAATCAGATGAATCACCATTGTGGTGACTGATCTGATCCTCCCGGTTATCTGGCCGGTCTTCATGCTCGTCAGGATCTATGTTTAACTTCATCTCACCTTGTGTACCCGTCGATCGGGGCTGATTACACTCACTTAGGTGGACTCGGTGACGAAAAGGATGATCTTGATCAGGTCGTAGGGTTTGACCTTCTCGAGACGGGGGTTGTCCTCGGGTGGAAATCTTCACCGGAGAACGGTTTGGGGTCGATACTTATTCAGTATCTAGGCACTGATCAGGAAAGTTCGTCTGATCAGGCCAGCCAATGAGAGAGAGATATTACGAAACCAAGAAAATGCGATCAATCCACGATCTTTCACAGTAATCCACAGACGTTATCTCCACAAAACCTTTACCAATATTATTAACGTGTTCCAAACACGTGCGCGTTGCGGGTGAGGTTCGATCACCTAAAACAAACCCGTCGGGGGCCTTCCGGTAAGCCAAAATGCGTCTAAGTGCGTCTTAACCGGGAATTAGTTGAGCAAGAGGGGACTAGTCAACCCTGTGCTCCCAATGACCGCACACGTGGCGGAGCGACTCTTTGCTTTAGGGGGAAAATCTAACCTGTTATTATATATGCAATGTCCTATACCTGTGTACCATACATCAACTCATGCCTTACCTTTACTTCTAACCTATTTACTTCGTCGCACGGTTGCGTAACACCCTCTTGCCCATCCTGGCTGCACCTTCAAGCTGATCTGTACCGCTTCTGCCCTGATCACGGCCCGACTCTTCAAAAGATCTTCAACCCATCCTGATCTTCAACAAACGACCTTGAAACCACTTGAGACCTGCTCTTCAGCACTTGTTCACTTCGTATATAGTCCGACCAAACCGAGACCTTACTTGCCCTTGCATATCAACGCTGATCAGAGGCTGATCGGCCCTGATCACGATCGCCATAGTGCTCGACCAAGTGATCAGGTGGTGGTCAGGCTGATCAGCCCTTGATCACCTCGGGAACGCTCTGGGTCATCATCATCACAACTCAATTCATCTTCCAAACCACACTTCCGATCTTTATACCCCGTCAGGACAACCATACACCACCGATCTCGGCTGATCAGGCCTTGCCACGTCATCTTCAGACCAACCAAAGGTTCACATCACTCACACAACCTGTCAATCCACATGCCCGATCTTCATTCCTCATCTGATCTTCATTCTTCGGGCATGACAGGCCGATCAGGCCGTAACTTCGTATCATAGCCAGCTTCAACCACTTTACCATTCAGAGATCGGCTGGTCACCTGCCCTTGGTACGTCATGTCAACAGTCACTATTTCTTATTACATCCACGGGAACTCCACTTAGTGACTGTAATAACGATCGTGATCGTGATCTCCATCATTCCGCCAGTGCCTGGGACTGGGCTTAACGACCATACTTGGCTGATTTCTCCACGTCGTGAATATCCGTTGGCCGTCACCTTTTCTTCTTAATCGTGATCGACCTTTTCCCACCCATCAACCGTCATATGTTGATGGGTGTTCTATCGTCACCAGTCAACGGCCATGTGTGTCCACTTCAGTCCCAATTTTTTCCGATCGCTTCACCACAGCCGCCCCTGAGACTAACTGTAGCCGCACAACGACTGCAGTTCGACTCACTCACTTTTGAACTTCCTCTCTGGTGATCACCATGGCCGACGCAAGCCGATCTCCTCTTCCTTCTTCGTCTTCTTCGTCTTCTTCGGCTGCCCTCCCGATCACTTCTTCGCCCTCCGTTTCCAGTTCGGCTACCCCTGCGATCGCCCCGATCACGACCTCTACGCCGATCACGACCAGCCTCATCCGACCGACGACTGCTCTCGCTTCATATCGGCCGTCTTGGAGTCTTCCTGCTCGACCCTCGTCAGATCGCCTTCTCCGTTCCTTGGAGCAGCTCACTCGGTTGATAGATGGATCGGGCTCATTCACGTTGCCCGTGGAGGCTTGTCGGCTGCGATCGGAACTCCGAAGTGCAATTCCCGAGTTGGTTTCTCTGTACGATACCAACCGGGCACTTACGGCTGAGTTATCCGATCGTCGGATCGCGGCTGATACCTCGGCACGTGATTCCGCTGATCTGGCTGCCCAGCTGTCGGCTCTCCGGCTAGATCATGACCGGCTTGGCAAAGATCATGACCGGCTTGGCCAAGATCTGCGGGACCTGACTGATCGCTTTCAGGGTGTGACGATGGAGCGTGATCAGTTGTCGGCTGACCTCGCTGCTCTGCGACTTTCCAAGCCTTCGGACACCGTCGCCTCCTTACAGTCGCTGATCGACTCGCTGGCTATCACCATCCGTGATCAGGGTACGTTCATCTCATTCACTTCTTTTGTAATCCGTATTTGACTCTCCATGTTATTTCCAGATGAACGTATTGAGGCAATGAAGAGTTCGATGGTCGAGATGGTAGATCATCTGCAACGCATCGATGATCACCGTCTCGACCGTGATCAGCTTCTGCATGATAGGATCCGTACTGCCGAGGATGTAGAGCGTCGGGAGATTGAGGCTCGCTATTCGGATGAGCAGGTCCAGCTCTTGACCAAACAGCTTTCTGATTCTCGCATCGGCCGCACCGATATACAGAAGAGGTTGTGCGAGAGTCGGAAAGTGGCTGAGAATTGCCGGCACGAACTTAATCTTGCTCGGGTCAAACTTGAAACCCTAGAGCTTGATGATCGCGCCTGGCTTCAGCATAACGCTGACCTGAAAAATCTCGCGGTGCAAACCATGGATAGGTGGACCAAACCCGACACCGGTTCAGGGTCAGTCCGGACGGCCTTGCAACGGCTTCCCGGGTTGATCAGCTCGTTCACTCCATCTGGCACACCGCCACAGTCGCCAGAGTTTGCCCCGCCTTCGCCCGCGTCCTCCGTCGCTTCCTTGCCTGTTCGTAGTGCTGATCAGCCCGTGATCAGCACTTCGAAGGCTCCTGCGTCATTTCAATCTCGTCCACCGGCGACTCCACGATCAACGCCTTCGGCTTCAAGTTCTGGGAAGCGTAAGCAGACCAGTTCATCGAAGCAAAAGATGATTCCCGCCAAGCGATCACGTCTCGTGGTCGACTCGGATGACGAATCAACTGATCTGGACGAGAGGACGTTGTCTGTTCTGTCCCGATCTCGCAGCACTGATCGCCGTGCGCAAGCACCAAGTTATTCAGGCGTGAATTCGCTGGCTCAGGCCGTTACTTTACTGGAGTCAGATGACGACGATGACGATGATCTCGAGGAGGAGCAACTGGCTCAAGCTGATCTTGACACTCCTCCGGCGGCCACTGGGGCAGCGATCGCCCCGCCACTCAATTTTACGGGCGTCTTCATCCCCGCGGATCGATCGTCGATCAGAGAAAACGACTACAGCTACGATCCGAACCAACCGTTCATGGATCTGTATGTCGTCATGCAGGGCAAGCCGACTTCCGCTCACATGGCCACACGAAAACCTTGGAGTGCTGATCAGGTCTCGGATCTGACGCCTCGGGTTCTTGAAGTGCGGCAGAAATGCGTCCCTCGCTTGTGGTCCCGCCCGCCAGGCTGGATCTTTCCGATCAGATCGCCGGCACCCAAAGACAAACAGTGGCAGCCAAGGTTGCTGACCAGAAGTGCTATCGAACTTATGATCGATTCAGCACCCTGGGATGTATTCCTGATACCCATGCCCGGGCTGGCGTTTCCTGATCGCCCTTGGTTTGTCGAGCTACAGGGGCGCTTGGCTTTATATTACCAGGAGCACGTGCAAGCGATATGGGAGGCGACTCACCATTTCCCGATCACGACGGCGATGCGCAAGGACGCGTGGATCGAGCATTATCATCATGCTCGCAAGCGTCGACGCACCAAAGCCGGGGCTGCTTGGGCCACGATCTGCGATTATATCGTCGACGGAATCCTGCACGGCGAGTGTGATCTGGACGTTTTCCAATTCCCTGGCGTCCTGCATTTAACTGTTCGTTGAGCGGGATCGCGAGGACTCAAGGCTGACGGCGGGGATTGGTATCCCGGTTACGGGCACATAACTCCGGTCGCCACACTGCGTGATTGCTTGCTCTGGACCGATCAGCATGAGCCTTGGCGAAACCAGTTCCGATCGAGTCCCATGGATCATCCAGGGTACAAGGTTTCTCGCCTGCGCACTAAATATGGCCCGTGATCGTCGTGATAACCAACCTTTATTTCGTTTCCATAATCTCTTAATATATCACGACATTTCCTGATGATCTTCGCGTTCCATCTTCGTATATCTTGTTCATGTCTCATTATCACTTCCATCTTGTAGGTCGATCGCTCTCGTGTGTACAGGTATAATTCTTGAGTAATATATATATGTATATGCATCCGTTTCTTCCAAACCAGTCCAACCGCCCTGATCTCCACTTGCCCGATCTTCATATTTGCTGATCAGTCACAATGTGTCAACCCAGGCTATTGAGATTCCTGGTTACCCTCTTCGTGGGTTGCATCACTTCAAATCGATTCCTTCTCACCCGATCACGTTCGAATTCTCTTAATATCGCTCCACAGTTCAGATCACGCTCATCTATCCACTCGGGATCGTCATAACCCTTCCAACGAACCAAGTATTCACGGTGGGTTCGGCCAAATCGGGTCTTCTTGCCTGATCGGGTATCCAAAACCTTCTCCACCTCGAATTCGTTCGGGTCCAGCGCTCTTTCCCAACTATCTTCGGGTAAGCGTGCTTCGTCAAAATCAAACCTTGGCTGATCATCGCATGGCAGCCTAGTTTTAGGCCGATCAGGGTATTCTCTGACCAGTTTCAACTTCGACAGGTGAACAATCGGAAAATTCCATAGTCAGTACCCGCGGTAATCAGCCGAGCGGCATGATTACCGATTAGTTCGGCTATACGGAACGGTCCATGCCACAGATGTGCTAACTTCTTGGCATATCCTTCTTTCACGCGATCCAAGTAAAGCCAAACTCTTGATCCTGGCTCGATATTATGCGAATCGGCCTGATCATTGTTCCGATCAGCTCTTTCTTGGATGGCTCTTTGCAACCGTTCGTTGACTTGTTCCCGCGCATGTTGGTAGTGACGTTGGAGTCCCATACGCCATCGACGAGCTTCGCGATCTCGACCTCGTGTGCAACCTACAGGGATCACCGACTCGATGGTAGATCGGGGGTCCCAACCATATGCCAGATAGAATGGAGTATCTCCCCTGATCCGATCAAACGAGGAATTCAATGCAAACACCAGTCTCTCCGCATATTCATCCCAATCTTTTTGCGCGGAGTCTGCGACATACATCTTGATAGCCCTGGTCAACGTTTGTACCATCCGTTCGGCTTTACCATTCGCCTGTGGACGGTACGCCATGGTTGCGCTCTGTTTCTGGCCAAGCATCTGATTAAAAGATCGGAAGACTTCGGCCATAAAACCTGGTTCACGATCATGTCTGATCACTTCACTGGCTTCAAACCGTCGGAAAACACATTCTTCGTAACTGCAAGCGACTTGTTGAGCCGTTCGTGTAGATCCCGCTTTCGCGATCACCAATCCCGTGAACAGATCAGTCCAGATCAGCAACTCGGTATTGCCCTTGAACGATTTTGGGAGGGACGGTATGTGATCCATCGCGATCACTTGGAAGGGGTAGGTCGCCTGGATATTTCCAGGTGATCTCCCCCGGATATTTGGCATACCTTTTCCAGTTTCGCAATCCGTACATGTCCCAACAAACTTTTGTACACTTCGATATAATCCTCTCCAATGGAAATGTTTACGGATCCTGTGATACGTTCGTCCTACGCCCTGGTGGCCACCCTCCAAACTGACATGATAATGGTGTAAGATATCAGCTTGTAAAGTCTCCGGGATCACGAGTCTGGCCGATCGGTCCAAATCCGCATCGGCCTGATCAGCTTGTACATAGTAAAACAATAGATCATTTTCGTCGATCTCGTAGTTAGACGCGATCTTGGCACAATCGTTTGCCTCACTCTGGCTCAGCTTCTCCAGATCGCCCTTTAGAAACGCCTTCAAGTCACCGATCCATTTTTCCTCGTCTTGAGCCTTGAGAATTCTTTCGATCCGCATCTCTTGCACTATTTCCTCTGTCAGGCTTTCGCGAGAGGGTGATCTTTTGGATGGCGATCTGGTTCGTGATCTCGTCGTAATCAAGATCTGGGCTGCTTCCTTTTCATTTTCCACACGGATCAGCTCAGGCAGCCTATTGATCTCCACCAGTTCTTCCAACAGCGCTTGATCAGTGACTATTGATCCAGCCTGATCACGCATAGCCATAGTTGCTAAGTGATCTGCACTCCGATTCCAATCCCGTTTCACATGCAACATATCATGTCTTGGCCATCCACGTAAAGCTTTCATAACGCGATCATTCAGTAGTTTCAGCCGCGGCGCTTTACAGTCGATCTCTCCAGTGATCTGCCGAATCACCAGGTTTGAATCTCCGCATATAATTACTCCCCCGATCTTTTGCTCTTGCAAGAGATCCAAACCTAGCAGCAGACCACGATATTAAGCCTCATTGACCGTGATACCTGGAGTATAATCTGAACCGGCCGATATAACGGTCCACTCTGGCAGCTTCCATA
>MIQA02021303.1:0-18929 GCA_001887855.2 Sclerospora graminicola | reverse complement strand
TCTGATCAGGCCAGCCAATGAGAGAGAGATATAACGAAACCAAGAAAACGCGATCAATCCACGATCTTCCACAGTAATCCACAAACGTTATCTCCACAAAAACCTTTACCAATATTATTAACGTGTTCCAAACACGTGCGCGTTGAGGGTGAGGTTCGATCACCTAAAACAAACCCGTCGGGGGTCTTCCGGTAAGCCAAAATGCGTCTAAGCGCGTCTTAACCGGGAAATAGATGAGCAAGAAGGGACTAATCAACCCTGTGCTCCCAATGACCGCACACGTGGCGGAGCGACTCTTTGCTTTAGGGGGAAAATCTAAACCTGTTATTATATATGCAAATGTCCTATACCTGTGTACCATACATCAACTCATGCCTGACCTTTACTTCGAACCTATTTACTTCGTCGCACGGTTGCGTAACACCTTCTTGCCCACCCTGGCTGCACCTTCAAGCTGACCTGTACCACCTCTGCCCTGATCACGACCCGATTCTTCAAAAGATCTTCAACCCATCCTGATCTTCAACAAACGACCTTGAAACCACTCGAGACCTGCTCTTCAGCGCTTGTTCACTTCGTATATAGTTCGACCAAACCGAGAACTTACTTGCCCTTGCATATTAACGCTGATCAGAGGCTGATCGGCCCTGATCACGATCGCCATAGTGATCGACCAAGTGATCAGGTGGTGATCAGGCTGATCAGCCCTTGATCACCTCGGGAACGCTCTGGGTCATCATCATCACAACTCAATTCATCTTCCAAACCACACTTCCGATCTTTATACCCCGTCAGGACAACCATACACCACCGATCTCGGCTGATCAGGCCTGATCAGGCCTGATCAGGCCTTGCCACGTCATCTTCGGACCAACCAAAGGTTCACATCACTCACACAACCTGTCAATCCACATGCCCGATCTTCATTCCTCATCTGATCTTCATTCTTCGGGCATGACAGGCCGATCAGGCCGTAACTTCGTATCATAGCCAGCTTCAACCACTATACCATTCAGAGATTGGCTGGTCACCTGCCCTTGGTACGTCATGTCAACTGTCACTATTTCTTATTACATCCACGGGAACTCCACTTAGTGACTGTAATAACGATCGTGATCGTGATCTCCATCATTCCGCCAGTGTCTGGGACTGGGCTTAACGACCATACTTGGCTGATTTCTCCACGTCGTAAACATCCGTTGGCCACCACCTTTTCTTCTTAATCGTGATCAACCTTTTCCCACCCATCAACCGTCATATGTTGATGGGTGTTCTGTCGTCACCAATCAACGGCCATGTGTGGTCCACTTCAGTCCCAATATTTCCCGATCGCTTCACCACAGCCGCCCCTGAGACTAACTGTAGCCGCACAACGGCTGCAGTTCGACTCACTCACTTTTAAACTTCCTCTCTGGTGATCACCATGGCCGACGCAAGCCAATCTCCTCTTCCTTCTTCGTCTTCTTCGGCTGCCCGCCCGATCGCTTCTTCGTCCTCCGTCTCCAGCTCGGCTACCCCTGCGATCGCCCCGATCACGACTTCTACGCCGATCACGACCAGCCTCATCCGTCCGACAACTGCTCTCGCTTCGTATCGACCGTCTTGGAGTCTTCCTGCTCGACCTCCGTCCGATCGCCCTCTCCGTTCCTTGGAGCAGCTCACTCGCCTGATAGATGGATCAGGCCCATTCACGTTGGGGCCCGTGGAGGCTTGTCGGCTACGATCGGAACTCCGAAGTGCCATTCCCGAGTTGGTTTCTCTGTACGATACCAACCGGGCACTTATGGCTGAGTTATCCGATCGTCGGATCGCGGCTGATACCTCGGCACGTGATTCCGCTGATCTGGCTGCCCAGCTGTCGGCTCTCCGGCTAGATCATGACCGGCTTGGCAAAGATCATGACCGGCTTGACCAAGACCTGCGGGACCTGACTGATCGCTTTCAGGGTGTGACGATGGAGCGTGATCAGTTGTCGGCTGACCTCGCTGCTCTGCGACTTTCCAAGCCTTCAGACACCGTCGCCTCCTTACAGTCGCTGATCGACTCGATGGCTATCACCATCCGTGATCAGGGTACGTTCATCTCATTCACTCCTTTTGTAATCCGTTTTTTTACTCTCCATGTTTATTTCCAGATGAACGTATTGAGGCAATGAAGAATTCGATGGTCGAGATGGTAGATCATCTGCAACGCATCGATGATCACCGTCTCGACCGTGATCAGCTGCTGCACGACAAGATTCGCACTGCCGAGGATGTAGAGCGTCGGGAGATTGAGGCTCGCTATTCGGATGAGCAGGTCCAGCTCTTGACCAAACAGCTTTCTGATTCTCGCATCGGCCGCACCGATATACAGAAGAGGTTGTGCGAGAGTCGGAAAGTGGCTGAAAATTGCCGGCACGAACTTAATCTTGCTCGGGTCAAACTTGAAACCCTAGAGCTTGATGATCGCGCCTGGCTTCAGCATAACGCTGACCTGAAAAAATCTCGCGGTGCAAACCATGGATAGGTGGACCAAACCTGACACCGGTTCAGGGTCAGTCCGGACGGCCTTGCAACGGCTTCCCGGGTTGATCAGCTCGTTCACTCCATCTGGCACACCGCCACAGTCGCCAGAGTTTTCCCCGCCTTCGCCCGCGTCCTCCGTCGCTTCTTTGCCTGTTCGCAGTGCTGATCAACCCGTGATCAGCACTTCCAAGGCTCCTGCGTCATTTCAATCTCGTCCACCGGCGACTCCAAGAGAAACGGCTTCGGCCTCAAGCTCTGGGAAGCGTAAGCAGACCAGCTCGTTGAAGCAAAAGATGATTCCCGCCAAGCGATCACGTCTTGTGGTCGACTTGGATGACGAATCAACTGATTTAGACGAGAGGACGTTGTCCGTTCTGTCCCGATCACGCAGCACTGATCGCCGTACGCAAGTACCAAGTTATTCCTGCGTGAATTCGCTGGCCCAGGCTGTTACTTTGCTGGAGTCAGATGACGACGATGACGATGATCTCGAGGAGGAGCAACCGGCTCAAGCTGATCTTGACACTCCTCCGGCGGCCACTGGGGCAGCGATCGCCCCGCCACTCAATTTTACGGGCGTCTTCATCCCCGCGGATCGATCGTCGATCAGAGAAAACGACTACAGCTACAATCCGAACCAACCGTTCATGGATCTGTATGTCGTCATGCAGGGCAAGCCGACTTCCGTTCACATGGCCACACGAAAACCTTGGAGTGCTGATCAGGTCTAGGATCTGACGCCTCGGGTTCTTGAAGTGCGGCAGAAATGCGTCCCTCGCTTGTGGTCCCGCCCGCCAGGCTGGATCTTTCCGATCAGATCGCCGGCACCCAAAGACAAACAGTGGCAGCCAAGGTTGCTGACCAGAAGTGCTATCGAACTTATGATCGATTCAGCACCCTGGGATGTCCTCCTGACACCCATGCCCGGGCTGGCGTTTCCTGATCGCCCTTGGTTTGTCGAGCTACAGGGGCGCTTGGCTTTATATCACCAGGAGCACGTGCAAGCGATATGGGAGGCGACTCACCATTTCCCGATCACGACGGCGATGCGCAAGGACGCGTGGATCGAGCATTACCATCATGCTCGCAAGCGTCGACGCACCAAAGCCGGGGCTGCTTGGGCCACGATCTGTGATTATATCGTCGACGGAATCCGGCACGGCGAGTGTGATCTGGACGTTTTCCTGTTCCCTGGCGTCCTGCATTAAACTGTTCGTCGAGCGGGATCGCGAGGACTCAAGGCTGACGGCGGGATTGGTATCCCGGTTATGGACACATAACTCCAGTCGCCACACTGCGTGATTGCTTGCTCTGGACCGATCAGCATGAGCCTTGGCGAAACCAGTTCCGATCGAGTCCCATGGATCATCCAGGGTACAAGGTTTCTCGCCTGCGCACTAAATATGGCCCGTGATCGTCGTGATAACCAACCTTTATTTCGTTTTCCATAATCTCTTAATATATCACGACATTTCCTGCTGATCTTCGCGTTCCATCTTCGTATATCTTGTTCATGTCTCATTATCACTTCCATCTTGTAGGTCGATCGCTCTCGTGTGTACAGGTATAATTCTTGAGTAATATATATATGTATATGCATCCGTTTCTTCCAAACCAGTCCAACCGCCCTGATCTCCACTTGCCCGATCATCATATTTGCTGATCAGTCACAATGTGTCAACCCAGGCTATTGAGATTCCTGGTTATCCTCTTCGTGGGTTTGCATCACTTCAAATCGATTCCTTCTCACCCGATCACGTTCAAATTCTCTCAATAAAGCTCCACAGTTCAGATCGCGCTCATCTATCCACTCGGGATGGTCATAACCCTTCCAACGAACCAAATATTCACGGTGGGTCCGGCCAAAACGGGTCTTCTTGCTTGATCGGGTATCCAAAACCTTCTCCACCTCGAATTCGTTCGGGTCCAACGTTCTTTCCCAACTATCTTCGGGTAAGAGAGCCTCGTCAAAATCAAACCTTGGCTGATCATCACATGACAGCCTAGTTTTAGGCCGATCAGGGTGTTCTCGGACCAGTTCCAACTTCGACAAGTGAACAATCGGGAAAATTCCATAATCAGTACCCGCGGTAATCAGCCGAGCGGCATGATCACCGATTAGTTCGGCTACACGGAACGGTCCATGCCACAAATGTGCTAACTTCTTGGCATATTCACGCGATCCAAGTAAAGCCAAACTCTTGATCCTGGCCCGATATTATGCGAATCGGCCTGATCATTGTTCCGATCAGCTCTTTCTTGGATGGCCCTTCGCAACCGCTCGTTGACTTGTTCCCGCGCATGTTGGTAGTGACGTTGGAGTCCCATACGCCATCGACGAGCTTCGCGATCTCGACCTCGTGTGCAACCAACAGGGATCACCGACTCGATGGTAGATCGGGGGTCCCAACCATATGCCAGATAGAATGGAGTATCTCCCCTGATCCGATCAAACGAGGAATTCAATGCAAACGCCAGTCTCTCCGCATATTCATCCCAATCTTGTTGCGCGGAGTCTGCGACATACATCTTGATGGCCCTGGTCAACGTTTGTACCATCCGCTCGGCTTTACCATTCGCCTGTGGACGGTACGCCATGGTCGCGCTCTGTTTCTGGCCAAGCATCTGATTAAAAGATCGGAACACTTCGGCCATAAAACCTGGTTCACGATCATGTCTGATCACTTCACTGGCTCCAAACCGTCGAAACACACATTCTTCGTAACTGCAAGCGACTTGTTGAGCCGTTCGTGTAGATCCCGCCTTCGCGATCACCAATCCCGTGAACAGATCAGTCCAGATCAGCAACTCGGTATTGCCTTTGAACGATTTTGGGAGGGACGGTATGTGATCCATCGCGATCACTTGGAAAGGGTAGGTCGCCTGGATATTTCCAGGTGATCTCCCCCGGATATTTGGCATACCTTTTCCAGTTTCGCAATCCGTACATGTCCCAACAAACTTTTGTATACTTCGATATAATCCTCTCCAATGGAAATGTTTACGGATCCTGTGATACGTTCGTCCTACACCCTGGTGGCCACCCTCCAAACTGACATGATAATGGTGTAAGATATCAGCTTGTAAAGTCTCCGGGATCACGAGTCTGGCCGTTCGGTCCAAATCCGCATCGGCCTGATCAGCTGGTACATAGTAAAACAATAGATCATTTTCGTCGATCTCGTAGTTAGACGCGATCTTGGCACAATCTTTTGCCTCACTCTGGCTCAGCTTCTCCAGATCACCCTTTAGAAACGCCTTCAAGTCACCGATCCATTTTTCCTCGTCTTGAGCCTTGAGAATTCTTTCGATCCGCATCTCTTGCACTATTTCCTCTGTCAGGCTTTCGCGAGAGGGTGATCTGTTGGATGGCGATCTGGTTCGTGATCTCGTCGTAATCAAAATCTGGGCTGCTTCCTTTTCATTTTCCACACGGATCAGCTCAGGCAGCCTATTGATCTCCACCAGTTCTTCCAACAGCGCTTGATCAGTGACTATCGATCCAGCCTGATCACGCATAGCCATAGTTGCTAAGTGATCTGCACTCCGATTCCAATCCCGTTTCACATGCAACAGATCATGTCTTGGCCATCCACGTAAAGCTTTCACAACACGATTATTCAGTAGTTTCAGCCGCGGCGCTTTACAGTCGATCTCTCCAGTGATCTGCCGAATCACCAGGTTTGAATCTCCGCATATAATTACTCTTCCGATCTTTTGCTCTTGCAAGAGATCCAAACCTAGCAGCAGACCACGATATTCAGCCTCATTGACCGTGATACCTGGAGTATAATCTGAACCGGCCGATATAACAGTCCACTCTGGCAGCTTCCATAACAGCGCGCTATACGCCCCTACGCCTTTCTTCACACTCGCTGATCCGTCGAAACTTACAACAATCAGATCTTCTTCTGAGCCGACGATCGGTGGGGGTATAGTGATCGATTCACGTGGTTGCTTCCGAGGAGCGACCTCGATCAGGGCTTCATCGACTTCTGATCGTGGCGTGATGCTGGCCGCCAGCGTCCCAAGAATTTCTTCTTCGCCCTTGGTGCACTTAATGCTCTCCAAAGTCCACTGAGATAACACCGCTGCCCATCGCCCCAGTCTTCCGTCTAAACCACTCGCGGATAGTAACCACGCCAGACTAGATCGCTTGGATAATACCTTAATTGATCTAGTTACCAGCATAGAATAGCAAACATCCAACACACGTAATAACGCTAGCACTTCCTTATCCACAATGCCATAGTTAACTTCATTCGGTTTTAATGTTCGGCTTGTGAACATCACCGGGCAATAAACGCCATCGTGATCTTGGACCAGTGCGGCCGATATTGCCCATTTACTGGCATATAAGATCACCACGGGAATCTTCTCCGGATCGAAGTGTTTCAATATCGGCGTCGAGACCATCTTCGCCTTTAACATACTGAAGGCTACCATAGCGCGATTCATATGATCCTCTGATCCTGGCACAGTTTGATCAGTCGATGATCCAATCTCGAGATCAACCTCGTGATCGGTCCCAATTGGTGATCCTCCCATCCGATCACGTTCTCTCAGGCCATGATAGTCCACTTCCTTCAATTCATAAAGTATAGCGGCGTAGATCGAGAAGTCCTCGATAAATCTGCTATAATAATTCAATGATCCGAGGAAGGATTGCATGGCCTTCAACGATCGGGGAAACGGTAGGTTGCTGAGAGCGGCTAGATCCTTCGGATTTGCTTCCAACCCTTGGATCGATACGTTATGGCCGAGGTAAGCGACCTTGGGTTGACCCCAGAAACTCTTGACCACACTGATCGACAAATTCCAACGCTCGCAGGTATCTAAGAGTCGTTCGACCTTATCACATAGCATATCCCAGGATGTTGCCGTGACCAAGATATCATCTATATACGATCGCCTTCCCAACACTGATCGGCCCTGATCTTGGTCTGGCTCACCTTCCGTAAACACCTCATGTAAATCCGTGGCTTCCCGATCAGCACTGATCTTGAAATACCCATAGAGAGCATTGTCGATCAGCCTTTGGTAGATCTGTGGGGCGTTCTTTAATCCAAACGGCATCCGATTCCACTCAAAAAGTCCAAAAGGTGTAACGAAAGCCGAGATCTCTCGAGCGCGATCAGTCATCGAAACCACCCAGAAACCACTAGCCATATCCAGCGAACAAAACCATAAAACTTTATCCAGATCTTCTAGTAAATCATTGATCAGGGGCATCGGATAGACCATCAACTTCGTGAGGCGATTCACCATTCTATAGTCGATACACAATCGAATATCGACCCCGTTCTTTTTTATCACAATCACGATCGGTGATGCCCACTGCGATGTTGACGGTCGGATGATTTTTGTACTCAACAAGCCCTTGATCAAATCGGATAACTTTTTCCGGTATTGAGGTGCAACTTTGCGACAACGTTGAGCGATCGGTCTTTTCGCACGTCTATATCACAGACAGCTCCGTATGCGGCTGGGGGTAGGGCGTTACCTTTTCCCATCAGTAAGTGACGCCTCTTCCAGATGATCTTCTTTAGCTGATCGATCTGCTCGGGCGTATTCACCTCGGGATCACCGACCTGTAAATCTTCCATGGTGACTTCTGGCATATTTGGCGATACTTCCGGTAACACAGCCATCTGCTTCTCGATACCTTCAATATACTGATCGCCACCTTCGTGTATACACACTTGCTCGTCTACCTGATCTACCTTTTCCTGATCGGCATCATCTTGAATCGCCCCTTGTACGTCACTCGACTGATGGTTTACTTCGGATTCACCCTCCTCTGTAATGAATTCAGCTGGTTCCTCCTCCTTTTCTTCCTCATGATCGTGCTTGGACTCTTCACTGTCCTTTCCGCTAACTGGGTCCGTTGTTTTCGGTGAGCCGGGCCTAATTATACTCAATATCTGTGGACCTTCTTTGGCCCGGCCTTCCCCTGTCGCTTCGATCGATGGCCTCCTGATCAGCAGCTTGGTCGGCGTAGAATACTCCGGCTTCTCGACCATAGGTGAGGTATCTTCATCCGCTAAATCTTCGTCACTGATCATGTCCGTGGTGGCTTGATAAGCCAGATTCTGCCATTCAATGTATCTTCGTGATCCCACTGAAACATATCCGATCTGTCGGGGTACTTTCCCTTCAGGTAACCACATCCCTAAGATCATGTCTTCATGGATGATCAGCGGCTGATCGGATATATTTGTGACTCTGATGTAGCTTGATCGGCCGATACCTTTAACGAACGTTGGTACCCAACGTTCGCCACGGGTCAGCCACAATTTCTGTTGCCGATCACTCGACCGAATCATGACATCGACTGATCGGGACACCCCAATGTTCTCGTACTGACCCATCTTTAACATCCGTACATGAGTACCATATAAAGGTCGTCGGCCAGATAACTGAATCTGCACTTCATCCGGCAGAGTCAGGGTTCCATGAGATAGGTCAAGTCGTATACCAGCTGGTACCATAAAATCCATCCCCAATATCGCGTCCTGACCGGCTAGCCGGCCAACCCAAGCATTAAAATAGTAGACCAGGGATCCTGCCAAGGTGATCTTCACACGTGATCGTCCTTCCGTCATATATGAACTCTCGCCAATCCCAACACATTCTTGCCTCTGGGTACTGTCTATACGACATCCCACCTTACGAGCAAAGGCGGAGTCGATGATCGAGACTTCCGCCCCAGAGTCAAATAAAATAGTGGCTTTCTCATTGTTGACCTTTCCATTAGCTTTAGCCTGTTTAAACCACTTGTCGGGAGAGTGATACTTCCAGTATCCACGGGATTCACCGGGCAGTAGGTCCAACTCCATGATCACGTCCGATCGTGAATATTCATCCACTCTGAGACTGTAGATCGGACACCGATCGATGCAATTTGAATTAGAACATGTATTGTCGGTTATCTTCTTTTCCTCAAACTTATCTCCGCTACCGACATATGCATAAATGCAGAACATAGATCGCTCGGCTCGAACCAGATTCCAACCTGGCGAGCGATCTAGTTTAACATCTTCTCAACATCTGGTGGGAGCATACCAGCATGTTTAGTCGGCACATACCACTTGCGCATCAGGTTAAAGAATTCTTCGATAGGGCAGGCGCCGGCGTCATGAAGCTTCCCACAGGTCTTGCACACGAAAAAACAGTGATCAGAAGGGTGACCTTTACGATCACATTTTCCACACGTAATTCTTTTCCAACAATCACGATCTCCATGTTTGGTCGACCCACAATGTACACATTTCTTACGAGATCGGTCCTGATCAGGTTGAATACCACCAGGTTTCCGTCCGTCCACACCATTAGTCGATGATCTCGGGCGATACATTGGTTCCGTCGTAAATACATGACGGTACTGCTCTTCATCCGAGCTCAGACTCGACTGACCACTTTCTTCTTCAGAGCTTGAACTGTCTGATTCCTTCGCGATCATTCGAATCGCTCTGGCTGGTCGGGCTGCCGGTATCTTGCCCTGATCAGGGTGTGGCTTGGACCGGTACCGGTTCGATCCTACCTCGACCTTGGGCTGTCGACTCTTGGCCCGCTGCAACGTCCTTAGAGTCAGTTCCAGTTGTTCTGAGTCCTTTATACGGAGCAGGGTTAGCTGATCAGCCAGATCGCGATTATCCAGAGTCCCAATGAAGTGTTCGACATGTTCACGGGCTATGTCCGGGTGTCGAGGGTCCTTGATCGGCATTTTCGCGCGTAGACCAGCAACATTCAACCGATGTAAGTACTCGATCGGCGTCTCGTCGGATCTTTTCTTCATGTGGTAGTACTGTCTAGCGACAGACACCCCCGAGTTGCAATATTGTTCTTCAAACTCTTCACACAACCGAGGCCACTTCAAACGCACTTCACGACTCAGCTGTTTAAGCCAGTTCTTGGCCGGACCTTTCATTAGATCAGCGAAGATCAGGCATCTTTCAGCTTCCGGTGTCTTGTCCCTCAGAAAAGCTGACTTAGTTCGGCTTAACCAACCTCTGGCCTGATCGTCATCCATATCTTTGCCAGTGAAATCCTTCAATTCCGAGATCGCAGACATTCGTACTCGGGTGATCGTTCCTGATTCACTGTCAAATGCCTGCGCGGAGGCCATATTCGCTCTACGAGGCATCTCAATGTCCAGATCATCTGGATCGAAATGTTGACTGATCTCGCCCTCTGACTCCATGTCCACATCACTCCGTGGGGGTGATCGGTGAAATCGGTCTTGGTGATCGGCCTGGCATATCGAACGAACAATTCCGGCTGATCGGACTGATTCCATCTCCACATCCACGGGTCTCTTGACCGATTTCTCAGCAGACTGATTCATATTCGGTGCCGATTGCCATGGTTGTCCTTGTCCAGGTGTGTACTGAGGCAATCCATATTGATCACCCGCAAATCGGTTCATCATTGTCGCGAACATGGCTTTTAATTGCTCTGGGACCTCCGGCATGTTGGTATGACCAGTGTTGGAGGTCGGACTAGCCTGTGGCACTTCCTGAGCGTCTTCGAAACTATCGTCCGATCCGACTCTACCAGGTTCAGGCTTTCTCTTCCTGTTCTTCGACTCGGTCTTGGGGTCGATCTGCTGGATCCCTTTCGAGCCCAACGTCATACGTGTGATCCCAACCGAGGAGTCGGTGGATGCCGCTCCAGATTGTGATGACGATTGATATATCGACTCGATATCCATAGGATACTCGACCAACTGTGATCGGTGCGAAGGATCCGCGATCGGCGACTGAACCACTGGGTTCGCCCCTAGTAACGAGGCAAGATGATCATACAGGGTGATCATAGATTCTCTGATCGTCTCTTGATCTAGATCGAATAGCATATTCGCGTCGAAGGCACCAGTAGTGAAGCCAACCTCGTTGATCTGCGCCAAGAGGTTCCTGATCAGATCAAGTTGACTGCCTGTGATCACTGGCCGGGTCGCTCGACCTTCCAGCTTCCCGATGATCTTAGGCTTGATGATCTTCATCACTGGGTTGGTAACCAGGAACTTGTGAAACTCTCGAAGATAGAACAGTCGTTCCACATCTTGGACAGTGGTCTTCTCGGCTGGTTCGATCTTCTCTTCGTCTTCCTCGAAGATCTTCGGTTTAGGTTTCACATATTTTTTAGGTGGATCGCAATGATCCGTCCCCATATTTTTTCTGTCTTTTTCCATTTTTTTCTTATGCATAGGATCAAGGTTAACACCTCGATCCTTTCCTGGGTTATAGTCAACTTTATTATAACCCAGATCGGCCCCGATCGGGGCCATGTGGGGAGTTATTTTATCTTTAATCTCGACCTGGCACTCCACCAAACCAGGTCGATCATCGCTTCCTTTTGAAATGGACAGCATCGGAGGCGATACGCCTTCCTCCAATACACCCGAAAAAGTTTCCTCCACTTTGATTTTCACATCTTTTTCATCATCAGAGGAATCACGGTGATATCCTGAGTCACCAAGTGATCCGGGCACGCGCACCATTGTGGTGGAGCCGATTTCCAAATCCATGACCGAAGTCGTGGTGGAATCCGGATACCCACTGGCCCGGACGACCAACTATCGGAGGGGTACTCCGTCGATCCTGATCAGCATCGGAATCAGATGAATCACCATTGTGGTGACTGATCTGATCCTCCCGGTCATCTGGCCGGTCTTCATGCTCGTCAGGATCTATGTTTAACTTCATCTCACCTTGTGTACCCGTCGATCGGGGCTGTTTACACTCACTTAGGTGGACTCGGTGACGAAAAGGATGATCTTGATCAGGTCGGAGGGTTTGACCTTCTCGAGACGGGGGTTGTCCTCGGTGGAAATCTTCACCGGAGAGCGGGTTGGGGTCGACACTTATTCAGTATCTAGGCACTGATCAGGAAAGTTCGTCTGATCAGCCAGCCAATGAGAGAGAGATATAACGAAACCAAGAAAATGCGATCAATCCACGATCTTCCACAGTAATCCACAGACGTTATCTCCACAAAACCTTTACCAATATTATTAACGTGTTCCAAACACGTGCGCGTTGCGGGTGAGGTTCGATCACCTAGAACAAACCCGTCGGGGGTCTTCCGGTAAGCCAAAATGCGGCTTAGCGCGTCTTAACCGGGAAATAGTTGAGCAAGAGGGGACTAATCAACCCTGTGCTCCCAATGACTGCACACGTGGCGGAGCGACTCTTTGCTTTAGGGGGAAAATCTAAACCTGTTATTATATATGCAATGTCCTTTACCTGTGTACCATACCTCAACTTATGCCTGACCTTTACTTCGAACCTATTTACTTCGTCGCACGGTTGCGTAACACTCTCTTGCCCATCCTGGCTGCACCTTCAAGCTGACCTGTACCGATTCTGCCCTGATCATGACCCGACTCTTCAGAAGATCTTCGACCCATCCTGATCTTCAACAAACGACCTTGAAACCACTTGAGACCTGCTCTTCAGCACTTGTTCACTTCGTATATAGTCCGACCAAACCGAGAACTTACTTGCCCTTGCATATCAACGCTGATCAGGGGCTGATCAGCCCTGATCACGATCGTCATAGTGATCGACCAAGTGATCAGGTGGTGATCAGGCTGATCAGCCCTTGATCACCTCGGGAACGCTCTGGGTCATCATCATCACGACTCAACTCATCTTCCAAACCACACTTCCGATCTTTATACCTTGTCAGGACAACCATACAACACCGATCTCGGCTGATCAGGCCTGATCAGGCCTTGCCACGTCATCTTCGGACCAACCAAAGGTTCACATCACTCATACAACCTGTTAATCCACCTGCTCGATCTTCATTCCTCATTTGATCTTCATTCTTCGGGCATGACAGGCCGATCAGGCTGTAACTTCGTATCATAGCCAGCTTCAACCACTATACCATTCAGAGATCGGCTGGTCAGCTGCCCTTGGTATGTCATGTCAACAGTCACTATTTCTTGTTACATCCACGAGAACTCCACTTGCTAACATTCGACGGAGCGGAAAGTGTAAAAGAGGAGAAGCTTGGTTCAGTTGGTATGATTTTGTGAAGTGACTGTGATAACGACCGTGATCGTGATCTCCATCAATCCGCCAGTGCCTGGGACTGGGCTTAACGACCATACTTGGCTGATTCTTCCACGTCGTAAATATCCGTTGGTCACCACCTTTTCTTCTTAATCGTGATCGACCTTTTCCCACCCATCAACCGTCATATGTTGATGGGTGTTCTATCGTCACCAATCAACGGTCATGTGTGGTCCACTTCGGTCCCAATATTTTCCGATCGCTTCACCACATGGAGCTGCCAAGGAAGTGCTAGCGCCAGCGGCCAGGGAGCTCGGATGAATGGCCATCCGGCAGAGCCGTCCGGGTACAGTGTACCATCCGGACTGGTACCAGCTAGGTTCGGTGTACCGGCCGGGCTGGTACCATATGGGGTTGGTGTACTAGCCAGGTGGATACACAAAAATCGGAGTTAACCGGGCTACTTCGGGTAAGATACATGACTGGTCAGCCGGGCTATATGGGGTAGGTTACACAAAAGGGAGTATTGGACATAGGATAAATCAGTATACGTTTCGCTTTCTTAGACACAAGTCGCTTCTATTGGTTCACAGCGGAGGGCTAACAAGGTCCCCTCTTGCTGTTATTGGTTTGCCCGGGGAAGGTTTAGTTAACCCACCGGAAGTCCCCTGACCGGGAGTCGCGGCGTCTTCGTATACTCACCTCAAGTCGCCCGTGTTTTGAGCACGGTATATTAAGTATTGGGAAGTGGTGACATTTTGGCCTTCTGTGGAAGAGTGCGGAGTTATGTTTGGATTCCCCTTTACATACACGTTTGGATTCACCCTTCATTATTCTTGGTTTAGCTGGCCGATTGATTATTCTCGGTCCAGCCGGCAGTATACAAAGTTCAAGTATAATGCCAGTCGAGCCCCCCGGTGACGATTCCCGCCCAGGAGCTACCCCTAGTCCTAACCCTCGTCTCCTTATTCGACGGACTTTACACTTTCCGCCCAAGGGTCTATCAAGAGAGCGCAACCGCCAGCACTGACGGGTACACAAGGTGAGCTTTTAAAATGGATCATCGAAGTGTCACGATCAAGCAGATGGAAGTGACCGATCCAGCCGGCCGGATGCCGGATCGGATCATGACTCGGATGGACGGAGTACCCCCTCCGACAGTCAGTCGACGCCTTTGAGGTGACAGGTGGTGCTCCACCTGCCAAGAAACAACGCACAGAAGCGGCTTACGCTGCTTCTGATTCACCATGTTGTACGAAACGCCATCTTCTGTATAAAGTGGGGTTTTGGACTCCAGCATGGACGCTTGTGCCCAAAAGTGGTGGGCACACCAAGCGCGATTGTCAATATCCGTTGTTTGACATCAACGCGCTTGATGATTGCAAAGACCTTCGCAATCATAACTTTGATAGTAGTACCGACGATAGACGTCGGTACTTTATCGATCTTTCCTATCAGGCTCGTTACTATACGAATGGGAAAGGGTCGCTTAAGAACAGGGACAATAAAGACGCCCTGACGCAAAGTTGAAATGCCTTTGTTGAAAATTACAACAAAGGCCCCGACGAATACTTGAATAAAATTCACATAAACCGCGAGCGCTTCTTAAAGCACTCACGCTCAGGTAAAATGGAGTTTTATCCATTTTACCTGCATGAAAGAAGGAATTTCTTGCGGAGTTGCTTCTCACATGGCTTGCCCTTGTTGTCCCAAGGGAGCTCCTCGTCTTACTAGAAAGGAGCTACGAGAGTACCGAGGTTACTCGGTACCCGCTAGAGGTAAGAGCCTCATTGATGCTCTTTAATGCTTCTTACGAGTTTGAGGAGAAGTTTCCTTCTCAAACTCCTGCAAGCGGTCAGGGGCATCCGCCCTTAGCACCTCAATCGGTTCCCAAGAATCAAACCCTTAGGAATATCCCAACCAGCGTACCAGATACTCGGTACGCTGCCCCTTCTTATAGGGAACCGATCGCTTCGATAGTAAGCCCTCGAGAATGTAACGCTTGCTCCCCTGATTATCAATCAGGGGCGGCGGGGGTTGGTAATTCCCTCGGCGTTGTTGTTACGGAGCATGGTTACCAGCTCCGCAAGCTCGAAAGGCACTGTAACGGCCTGAGCGCCAATATGGCGCACACGATGAGGACGTATCGTTCTCATCGCGACGAGATTCGCGAACATAGTGAGCGCTCATCTCGCAATGCAGCAGAAAAATGATCTTCTGCTTGGTCGAGATTGATCGACTAACGTCGGAGATGGAAACTCTCCGGACTTCTCACAATCGGTTGGAGATCAATTATAAGTCTCTCTTGGGAGAATTGAAGAAGCACCGCATTCGCCGTGGCGATGCGTCTCGTCCGAAGACGTAGACGATCGATACGTTTGAGCCTCTCAATGTAAAACGTTGGGTGGAGGCGCATGGCCGCGGGAATGTCTAGTGTATAGGCATTCCCCTTAACGCTTTGGACCTTGAAAGGTCCAATGAACTTAGGAAGCAACTTCCGTGTAGGGAAGTTGCTGATTGCATGTGTAGGCAAACTAGTTGTAGATAACATAACTAATTCATCTTTTTGAAAGGAATTTGTGTTTTTCCTTCCATTTTTATCAGCATTTGCTTCTGCTTGTCAAAAGCGGAAGTAGTAGAAGCATGGACCGAGTTATTTATCGCAAACTCAGTGAGTGGCAAATAGTCACTCCATTGCTCGAAGGCATGCGCGTATGAACGCAGCATGTCGCCGAGAACGCGGTTAACGCGCTCAGTCTGCCCATCCGTTTCCGAATGGTCCGCAGTTGACATCTTTAACTGCGTGCCCAATAACGAGAACGTTTCTTGCCAGAAACGTCCTGTGAATCTCGGAACACGATCCGAGATTATGTTTTCCGGCATTCCGTGTAAACGGAATACCGTGTCAACGAATATCCGCGCCGTTTGGGCCGCGGTGACATTCGCTGACACTGCAGCAAGATGAACCATCTTGCTGAAGCGGTCGACAAAGACCACAATGCCTGTTTTCCGACTGTGATCAGCCGGAAGACCAAAGATAAAGTCCATGGAAATGGACTTCCAACACTCTGTCGGAACCGGCAGAGATTGGAGGGGAGCCTGCGCAGAGTGCGCAGGCTTGACGCGCTGGCATATCTCGCAAGCGCGTACGTACTTGCGTACCCATTTATACTGGTTACGCCAGTAGAAATCGCGTGCGAGAGAAGCATACATCTTCTCTCGACCTTGATGCCCCGAAAGCGGTGCATCATGGTACTCAAACAAAATTTGATGTTTGAGGTCATCGTCGTTTGGAACGACGATGCGGCTAACATCATCTTGGTCTGTGCTATAAAGCAACAGACCATCGTGCAATTGATAACGATGCACGCATGCGCGAAGGAACTCTGGAAGTTCCTTGCGCTTTCGATCAGATTGATCACTTAAGTAATCAATCAGCAGACGAGTTTCCTCGTCTGTTTCGTACGCTTGACGTACCTGTCGTACGAGTGACGACGACAGAGCAGTGCAACGTATTGCGTTTGCACTGGTTGCCTCGGTTACAGACGGTTTCCTCTTGTAATCGGGGCGTCGTGATAGCGCATCCGCTATCACGTTCAACTTTCCCGGTTTGTATTCAACCGTGAAGTTGTATTCGGCAAAGAATGATAGCCAACGTGCCATTCTTTGAGAAATATGTGGTGAATTCACGGCCGTGCGTAACAACGTATGGTCCGTGTAAACCACAAACGGTCTATCTCCTAAGAGATAGACCCGAAACTTTGCCAGTGCATATTTCATGGGAAGGCGTTCCTTGTCATGCATTGGATAGTTGCGGTCGTCTGGACGCAACTGACGCGATTGGTAAAAGATTACGCGATCGCACTGCATCAAGGCGCAGCCGATGGCGAAATCGGTTGCGTCGCAAACGACGTGAAACGGTCACTCGTTATCGGCTATTGCCAAGACGGGAGCTTCAGTCAAGCTACGCTTAACTGCATCAAATGCATCTTGCACTTGTATCCAGTGCCATTTTCGACATCTTTTGAAGTAATGAGAAAGAGGTCGGATTACAGCACGAATATTTGTGCAAATATGTCGCCAACCCAAGAAATTTCGAAGTTCCTTGACGTTGTTTGGCGTAGTCCATTCAACGATCACCCTGATCTTTTCTAAATCGGGGCGCACTCCGTTCTTGCCTACAAAGCAGCCAAGAACAAGTATCTCAGGTGCACCAAAGGTGCACTTCTTCAAGTTTGCATAGAGCTTGTGCTTACGCAAAAGCTCTAACACCTGACGTAGATGTTCTTTAAGAACATCTACATCAGTCCTACCATGTTCAGCCTTACTATGGATGAACACGTCGTCAAAGTAGCTCGGTGCGAATTCTCGCACCGGGCGCAATAGATGCATGACGCATCTATTGAAAGTGGCAGGGGAATTTTGAAGCTCCTGTGGCATAACAAGCCACTCCCAAAGCATGCCGCTTGGAGTGCTTACAGCCGTGAGAGGGATATTCTTCTCACGCATGAGGATTTGGTAAAAACCATCCCTCAAATCAAGAGCACTGAACACGGTGCTCCCGCTCATGCCATCTATGATGACATACTTCCGCGGTATCGGCGTCTGCGCCGGTAACCGTGGCTGCGTTCAGCTTATTTGAAAGCATGAACGATCCTCCACCACCGGTGGATTTCTTCACGCAAAAGGGGGGACTGGAGTGCGGTGAGGTAGACTCCCGCACATGTCGCCGCCTTGCGACGAGTTTCAAAGAACTCGTCGATTGCTTTAATTTGGTCACGCGGCAATGGCCACTGCCGCGTGACACAGTACTTCGTGCCAGGCATGAGATCAATCTCGTGCCTAGTTCCCTTATCTTTCGGGAGCTCGCAAGGAACTTTATCTAGGAATACGTCAGCGTATTCCCAAAGTACCTCGTAGTACGAGGAAGTCGCCTTAAGCGACTCCCAGCTCTGCGCTTCAAAGCGCTGAACTTTGGTTTGCTCGTTGAGAACGAGTTCGTTCCCAATGCTTTCTAATTGCAAAGTGGTTATTCGCTCACGAATATCCACAACCTCATCAGATGCGACAATGACGCAGATCTGTTCGATCTGATCATTTCGCAAGTTCTTTACGAACTTCTTCCAGCTCAAGGCTGGAAAGGCCATTACCTCTGAACTTAAGTTCGGAGGGTTGTTAAGTGTGAGAGACTGCGTAGCTAATCCAGTCTCTGTCTGCGTTGAGACGTTGATCGTCTCGACGGACACAGCTGCGAGAACAGACGCACTCGTCTGATCTGTTGCACGGTGATCGTCACTCGTGTGCAAGGCCTTCTCCTCAAGGTGACCACTAGTCTACCATGGTGCTCATGCACTCACGACTGCTCTCAGTCGTGAGTTCTTTATTTTCGACACGGAAG
>MIQA02021302.1:0-11715 GCA_001887855.2 Sclerospora graminicola | reverse complement strand
GAAATAGCTCAAGGATGGACCTACGGCTGTAATGATGTGTGCTGTCCCTCTTGTGGAGGGCGCTTATTCGGTTCAGTACCAAGGACCACAAGGGATAAACATGCACATTGGCAATTTTGCATGACAAATTGTGACAAGAAGTTGCTCATTAATGCAGCACTTCGTCTTTCAGCGCTGCAGGGACTCTTCTTAGAGGCTAAAAAGCTAGAAGATGATGCATTTGTTGGGCTTACGAAAACCGCTGGCTCTACGAGACCTCCATCATAATCACAACAATGTGTCGTTCAAAACCCTTGGAGCAATCTACCGTGGCGTGCTCAATCTGGAACGGCTTGGGTTATCATATAATATGCGAAACCGTGACCCAGCAATACATGTCTAGCTTCTCCGGTGGTTGGATCGACGACGGGCTCGAAGTTTACTGGTCGCGCTGGTCGACAACAAGACACTCACGTATTTTAAATGTATGCTCACAATGTTTTCGACGTTGGTTTTGATGATGTCCTGGGTTCATGAAATCCTCCATCACGCACCTAAAAGCAAAATATATCTATTTGAAACGAGCTGGTGTATCTGCTCGGCTGTTTGACGCTCACGTCTATATCGCTTGTTAGACATGAGTTGAATTGTTGTGGTGTACCGCATTCTAAGTCCACTGATAACACGGGCTCAAGTGAGGCCATTCACGAATACTTAAGTAAAAATGAAATAGCGCTGGACGTTCTTAAGATGATAGCAGACATCTTATCGAAGCTTCATCAGGGAGACGCAAGTCGATAGCATGCGTTCTGCGGACAGTACAAATGGACGAGATGGAGTGGATGACCCGCCAAAGAAAGCGCCAACGAGTTTATACATCTGACCAGGACGAACGCTCTTCATTTTCGGAGTGCAATAGCATCGTACCGATCGTAGAGCAGCGTCTGCTCAATAATAACTTTACTTTTTTCTACGGTATCGCCGTGAATGCACAACGCTAATTAAGTCGATCCAATGCCGCGTAGGAAGCAACAAGTGGATGGTTAGCCAATACATCAACGAAAAAATTATGATAGCAACCAGTGCCATGTCTTTCCTCTACGAGGGGCCAATTGAATAGGTACCTACGGTAACCCTAATAGCTACGGATACAGTGTCATGCAGATCAGCTTGAAAATAATGATTCGTTTCAAAGGAGTTCGGTTCGTACTCGCCACGGTACTGCTCATGACGAGCAGTACAGCGTTCGCCGATATATGCAGTCTTGTCACCAAGACCTACTCTGATTGTCAGCTATCCGCAATGTGCTCCCATTGCGTTACAACTTCAGTATGTTTTTTGTCGTACTGGTAGACTTGATTGTTTATCCAATCTCTCTATCCTTAACAGGGATGCAAGTATAATCAAGAGGACGGCACGTGCATCTCTGTGTCAGCAGCGTCCAATCTGTCGTCGGCAATTACCTTCTGCACGTCGAATGACAGTGTTTGTGCCTCGTGCACCACAAGCTCCTCCAAACAATTGTGCACTGGTGAGGACGGATCGTGCATGTGCTTGTCCCTCTGTGACGTCGTGTCCTCGGACAATTGTACCACCGAAGTGACCGATTCAAGCTCAAACAACAGCCAAGGTTTCAGCATGGTATATGCGGCAGTGGCGTTTGGTGGACTTTGTATTGTGATTGTGCTGTTTGTCCAGCGCAAATGTACAGAGAACAACCGTTATGTTCAACAAGTAGGGGAGACAACACAGCAGCAGCGCCGCCAAGAGGTCGAGAGATACCGTCAGAGACGACCTGAACTCGCGCTAAACTTAGAATCGTGGCGTGATCATGTGACACTGCATAAATCTCAACTAGCCAAGGTTGAGCTCGAGCCATGCTTCTACCTCATGATGGAAGGCGAGAAGAAAAATAGTAGTCCGTGGAACAGCGGCTCTATACGAGAGGTGAATATTGCGAATGACGCATTCCACTCTCCGATTTCTAGTGGAATATCGGATCCCATGTCGTTTCAAGGATCCTGGCCGATGGCTGCACCTTATGCAGCCATGCGAGAGGAATACCCGAGCAATACTACGACAGATGGCTCAGATAGCGGATCTGAGATTGCGCCTATCGCTGATAAAGACGAGGAGAAGTCTGAGGTTGTCATTAATGGCGAGCGCTGCACTGGTAGAAGGTAGCTACCGCCAACTTTTTTTATGAGATTGCGTATATCTTTATTGCCGCGGTAGTTGCGAATTGATATCGAAGCAGCACAGGAATGCCTAAGCTATCGGTAGCAATACGTGTAACGTTAATTTAAAATTGTCTATAGCTAAATTGTTCGTTGCAGCTTTGTATTTTTCACTGAAGGAAAGTGGGGGAAACAAAGCTGTGTTTACTAACTTAAACCATTCGAAAAGGCAAGGAAACAGTCCCGATTTTGTCAAGTAGACCCCCTAACAAGCCAAGTTAGGAGGATCTGGACTACCCCGCGAAGAGTACTTAAGTACCTAGCCTAATTAATGAACCCGACGGGCACCAGCCCAGAGGTGGAAACCGTTCCCCCGGATAAGGATCCCGGGGGAGAGTTGAATCTCAGTAACGCACAAGCAGACAATAACGAGCTAGTGATAGATGAGATAGTGCAGGAATCGCAAATAAGCGAAGGGGAGGTGCTTGAAATGTCGTGCGACCAGGTAAATACCGGGTTGGAACACGATAGTAGTGAGAACGTGAGCAGCGGGGAGCCGGACACGGATAACCCCATGCCGGAACACCACACAGAATCAGCACCAAGTACTGAGTCGGATGTTAAGATGGAACAGCCCGCGGATGCAGAGGAAACACCGCCAGAGGCAGGGCTGCAAAGTATAAGCACGAGTTCGGAGGAGAAGGAACAAGAGGCAAAGCAGCCCGGACTACTACAAGGTAATGCAACCAACGGGGTAAAAAGTCGCTCAAATACACCCGATGAGTTGGCAGCGGCGTTGAAACAGGTGCTAGCTGATGCTTCACAGCGGAAACCAAGACAACAAACGTGGCTAGACCTAACCCAGGAGTTGTTCAAAGCGGTATATAAACACCCGAAGAAGAGAGAAGGAGGTAGTGGAAAGAAATCAGATAAGTGGCCTATACTATCGAAGGTTGAACAAGAACGACTAATCGATTTATTCGAGCTACTTGTAGTGACACACCAGCTGAACTGGCTCGTGTGGAAGCAGAAGGCAGTGGATGCGTGTTTCATAGCACGGAAATCCAACCAACCCCTGGAGACAACACTATCGAAACTGATCGGCACGTGCCAAGTGGAGGTAGCAGTGAAAGGGCAAAATGTACTGCAAGGTTGGCTGTCCAAGGTAACAGGAGACGTTAAGAAACCAAAGCTCGAAAAGATAAGTCAAGGGGATTTTAAGTTTAATCCTAACGTGTATTCAAAAGATCAGGTGGAAGCTTTAATAAGAGTGTGCAGGAAAGAGTGGCAGGGTCGGAAGGGCAAAAACTTTAGAGACGGCAGTGCAGAAGAGTGGATGATTGTACAAGGCCTTGCGGAAGGTACAATATTAACGCGCACCCTACCTCAGTTTTGCGTCAAATAATGACGTCGGAAGATCGGCTACGACTTATGATTACAATCAGAGTGCAAGTTGAAGGGTGTCTAACAATGGATATGACAGGGGAAGGGCGCATAAAAAAGGCGTTCCAAAGCACAAAAAGCATCCAAGAAAGCATTGCGACAGCAGCGACAGCGAGGGGTTTGGAAAACAAACGATTATGGGAAATGTTAGCGGAAGTTAAAGCGATTCGTTATTCTCCGTCCCAGCATAGTTTGGCATTTGCATTCCTGACGAGAGCAGTAGCGAAGCGTTTCGCTGATATACAAGTACCGTATCACAAGTCAGTTCACAGGCTATGGAACGTGCATGTACAGGAGCCAACAGACAAACCGATCTGGGATCGTCAGGAGCTTGGAGGAAGTAATAGTGGTGGGTTTAACTCGGACTACGCAATCACGGTGCGCAACATCACAAGTAATATCGATATCATGAAGTTTCACGGATTCTTGAAATCGAACATTCCACTGGAATTCTTTTTTGAAGAGTTGGATCAGGGGGGCCCGTTGTCTGCGACTTCACTGGACTGGAGTATAGTGGTAGAAGCAGGAGGTTGTCCGAAGGCTTTAAAGGAGGTACGTCGAATCATATGGTGTGGGTCGACATTAACTCTTGAACACCCAAGTTCACGAGGGAATAGGCACTGTCTGCGGTGTGGTGAGACCGGACACCAAATTAGGGGCTGTACCATGACGCAGCACAAATTAGTCACGGAACACTGCATTGTGGTGACGGTAGAGGAGGTTGAGGCACTGGAAGTGCCAGAGCCGACTTTCACCAGTATGGATGCTTTACGGACAGAGGTGCGTACTAATTGTATAGCACATGATGAGAAACGGGGCAAGAAAAGCAGCACCGACAAGGAACAATGTATCGACCAAAAGGAGACAGAGGCTAACGAGCCGAAAACCGGGGAGACCCCGGTGCGAGATGAGGAGGAGCCAGTCCAAGCAAAATCTGGAAATGTCAAGAGCGTCCAAGACGGGAAGGCTCAAAGTTCGAGTTCGAATGAATGGACCACAGTCTCGCGGGCTACAAAAGGACCACAAAAGAGAAAAGAAGGGGAAACCATAGGTATGCATATGCGAAATAATCTGAGTCAGGAAAAAAAAAGCCGCAGCAAAAGAGGCAATTGAAGTAGGTAAGGTAGATGAAACGGTAAGTAGGAATAATCAACTTCACTCCAAGGACGTGAATGAGGTCGAGAAGAGCAAAGATGACGAAACTGAGGACCAACCAGAGAAAGAGCCTTTAAGTACGGATGGACCAATACGGCCACAACAGCCAGAACACACTGGAAAATCCAAGCAAGGAAGATCGACGCCGAGAGATAGACAACGCGAAAATACGCAACTACTCATCGAGGAGGCACAAACGAAGAAGCGATTGGCGGAAATTCAACAAGTAATTACCGCAAAGGAAGGAGCAGTAGACCTGTTCCCATGGAAACAGTACCAACCAGAGCCTGAAACGGAATTGGCCTTGACGGATGCCTTAATAGCGATGGGATTACAGAGTGTCCCAACGCCGCCAACAGGTAATTGCCAGGTATATGGAATAGTACAAGCACTATACAACTCTGCAATGGTACAATGGCCGGAGCAACTGGAATCAGCAGCGAGAGCGTTAAAAAAGGGGTGCACGGCGAGAGGGTTGATGGACTTTGCGCAGAAATTCCCGGCCGGGCTCAGGAAGCAGACGTTGCGGAGTTTAGGTAGGGGATATGACCGAATTTCGGCGAAACAGTCGGAGATCGCGTTCAAGGAATACCTAGAGGAATTCGCGGCGAGCTCATCAGGATTAGATGACACGGTAAGTAGGACGGCTTGGGGAAGTAATGATACTTTGTCATGTATAGGCACGCTCTTACAACGTGAAATCATAGTCCTAAGTCGGGACCCAACCAATCAAAAAGTTGGAGCCATTCGGTATATTCCAGAAACTCGAGTGCACCAACGGAAACAGTATGCGACGTGTGGTGAATTTCCTATCACCCTAAGCAGTTGCGTCCAAATAGTGCGAACAAAAAAGGAAGCGGCCACAATAGATGAGGCTGATCTACCACTGATGCTTCATTATGAAAATGAACACTACCATGCTTACATTCACGGATGGAGGGGGAGTCCGCCACACAAGGATGAAACGAGGGCGTCCCAAGATGTGGAGATGGTAGATGACGAACAAGGGGAAGACAATAAAAGGGAGGACGAAAGAGCATTGGTTGTAGTGGAGGACGAGAAGGGCCAGTTGGCAGAACGGGACACGGATGAAAGGCACAGACACGATGCGTATAAAGAAGTAAGATATGTCTACCACGCGCAGGTAGACAGATTGTTCGGGATTGGCGGGAAGATGGCACGATCCCTGATTAGGTTTATCGTGGATACGGTGTCATACCTACCGATAGACGATCAACGCCGGTTACTACAAGTAGACCTAACAGACACAGCAGAGAGAAATTTCTTAGCGGACACGCTGGCAGTGGACCAACAGGTACTGTTAAATTGGTTTAATTTTACAAATAATGTCCTAATGCTAGAAGGAGGTTCGGCGTCTGGAGACGAAGAGATGTATACTTCAAGTCAAGACTCGGAATATTTGCCACCAGGACGGCATCAACACGGAATTAAAGCTCTAACTAATGGGGAAGGGGCTGGGCACGGTGCACAGGAAGAACGGATTACAGATGCAGAGAAGGAACGGCCGCTCAAGAAGAGAGCTCTAACTGAATCCTATGAGCAAGAAATCACCCAGACGGTTGGGGCAGATACACCGGTGGCAAGGGAGCTAATTGATGACTTCATGGGAGCTGACGATGGCGACGGCAGGACAGTTGAGGCAGCATCGGCGAAATCCTGGGCGAAAGTGTGGAACTCAATGGCGTCTATTTGGGAGAGCAAACATGGGGGCACGTTTCCTAAAGTGGATGCATCGCCATTGACCTGGATACGTGCAGTTCAAACAGATGGAGCTGCCATCATTCAACTGTTATCAACCTTTTCGCATCCCTACAAGTTACTGGAAAGGTTTGATGACGATACACTTGTGGAAATTACTAAGCCATGGTATAGGGAATGCTGGGAACGTCTCATAAAAGAAGGGCAGCAGCGGAAGACTGAAGGACTAAAGCCTGGCGATTTCATGCAATGGGAGCAACAAGTGGCAAGCGTACCGGATGAATCGCAAAGAGATGCCATACGTCACAGCGGGCAGGCATGGAGGCGGCTTAGAAAACACAAGCATGGGGGCGATCCGCTCTGGAAGTTGTGTGATCCACACAAAAAGAATTCATTTGTCAAGATATCTATGTGTGCGCATATCTATGGAGCGCAGATAGCGGCGCTCATCGGAGAAGACCTATTACCGGGAGATGACATATGGGTAAAATTACGGCGCCAGGAGGTAAGTACACAGCAGTCTCCCGGCTTCAAGGTGCTAATACGTCGGCTATTAAAAGATGACAAAAAAATTTGGAAGGAGATTGATTGTTATCTTAAGTCACAGAGTGCAGGTAGTCAAGATCGACCGGGTCAAGGGGGTACGATAAATTCTCCAGGCACCCAGGATCACCCGCTACTGTTGTACTAAGGGCAACGCACAGGGTGACAAAGAAATCCAACAATTGATGGACACAATGGATGCGTATAGTAAAGAGAAGACAGTAGAGGTCTGGGAATGGACCTCACACACACAAGCTTTCGATAGCCGGGCCAGAACGTTTTCTATCATTTCCCAGAATGTACGGGGATTTCCAAAGGCAACGAGAAGCACGTGGTTACAGGGATGGAGAATGCTACCGGCCAAAAAAAGACCGGTATGCATTCTATTACAGGAGACGCATATTACGTCTCGAGCAGAAGCGGCAGAACTAGCAACACTGTGGGAACGTATATGGGGATATAGGCACCCCTGTCGTCGACTGTCTCATTGGAGTATTAGCGAGAAAAGAAAGGGAGGAGTCGGGATACTGATTTTTCCGGATGCGGCAGAGAATATGCGAGAGTGGAATGCGGCGCTCTGGACACCGAGGGAGATAGGGGTGGAATACGGCAGCTGGAAGATCTTGAATATTTATGCTCCTTCAGATGTTCCTACTAATCGGACATATTTTTTTCTAGGACTACAGAAATGGAAACTTAAAGACGAATCCAAGGTAATACTGGCCGGGGACTTTAATTGCGTTGAATCACCGATGCTTGACAGAAGAGGCAATCCTGGAACAGAGTTCAGCTGGAAGACTGAATGTCCTGAACTCTCCCGTATTATTGATTCATGTGACTTGATGGATGCGTCAACAGCTCAGTACTCAACTTGGGATTTGGAGAACTCGCACGTGCCACCAGATTTCACGTACTGGCGAGGAGAAAGCGCCAGTAGGATTGATTGCTTCTACATTTCTGCTGCTCATTATGGTTGGATCCAGGAGGTGGTGGTACTACACCCGGTCGGGTTAACGGATCACGAGCAAGTGGAGCTTATCCTTTCTGAGCCTAGTGGGAAGTTTAAGGACTCGCAGCGCCACACAGAGTGCTTTATCCCATTAACGAAGGGGTGGGAGAAATTTGAAGGACGAGATAATAGACCAGCAAGGGCAGACACGGCAGGTGGCTACAGTTACAGCTGGAACGTGGGACAAGTTCTTGCAGTCGTGGATTAAAGCGATTTCGACGATACGAAAGAGGGAGGCTCAAAGACGGCGGAGAAAAGCGCGAGCTATAAACCAAGGCCTCTACGGTACCGTACAGAGAGGAAACAGATGGGGCTTATACACCACAATGAATTAATTCGAGCGTTGCGGTGGAGAAAAGGGCTGAAGTTGCGTCGATCTGTGGACGGAGTCCGTTGGTTTTTTCGCAGAACAGCGATTTGGGAGCGTAATCATCGTGTTTCAACGATACATGTGGACAACGACCCGGGAAATTACCAGAGATGAGTATACCGGATAAATTTGCACTGGTGTGGAAGCAAATCTTGGGAAAGAGTCATCGTGTGGTAAGTAGGATGTCGTTGCGGTCTAACTTAAACACCTTTGTTCATTTTGATGAGGTGGAGAAGGTCACGGCTCAAGAAAACGACTTATTAATGGCGCCTATATTGGAGGAAGAAATCATGGGAGCAATCAGGAAGCTCGAACGCAGAAAGGCAGGGGGTCAAGATGGCCTCAATAACGATTTTTACAAGGACTTTCGCGATGAGCTAGTGGACGATATAATTGGGGTATACAATGACATCATGAAAGGTGGTAAACCGCCAGGCCATTCAGGAAGAATCGTATCTCGCTTGAGAAGAAGGGAGACTCCCGGATGCTAGGACTACCGACCAATTTCGCTCCTTCAGACAAGCTATAAGATTTTAGCGAAGATCTTGGCGCAGAGACTACAAAGTTTTCTTGGAAAGTTGATTGGGGATTCACAACAAGGGTTTGTGAGAGGACGTAGAATGGATCGCTCAGTGGTGATTATGCTGAATATTTTGCAAGGAGCTCGACAGGAAATGGATTCATCACCTGATGACAGCCCAGGAGTCCTGTTACTCGACTTTGCTAAGGCGTACGATACTATTGATCGTGAGTATCTCATGATCGTGTTGGAAAAGTTTGGTTTTTCGAGTGGATTTATTGCTCTGATGAGAACGCTGCACGATGAGACGACGGCGCGATTTCTCGTCAATGGAATGTTATCGGAAGCGATGGAAGTCAAGTCCGGTATTAGACAAGGCTGCCCATTGGCTCCTCTGCTTTTTATTTTAGCAGTGGAACCCTTGGGCCTAGCGATGAATCAACTTAAGGATATGCAAGGGATCAACATAAGAAGTAGCGACGGTATTGTTTACGAGCACAAATTTTCGGCGTTCGTGGATGATTCCACGATTTTCTTCAGACACGGATCTCAAGCGAAGGTGGCGTTAGAGGTAGTGCGGCAGTTCGGCGATTTGTCAGGGTTGAAAGTTCAACCTGCCAAATGTAAAGTGATATTTCTGGACAGTAAACCGGTATGTCAAAATTGGAAGAACATACCGGTATTACAAGAAGGTGAGACAACCCGGTATCTGGGGTACCAGATTGGGATTGGGGACACAAAGAGAAATAACTGGGAAGATAGGATCAGGGCGATACAAAGACGGTTACTCACAGCGGCACAGTGTGTAACGTCAGTGCTTGAGCGCGTGACACTATTCAATGCGATTGCTATACCAGCAATTCTGTTTACGGCGAAGTTGTATGCGCCGCCACATGATGTACTACTCCGGTTGATTCATATGCAGAAACGCTTCATATGGCGGCAACAACTGACAGATGAACCGAGCAGACATAAGATGTCTCCAGCCCTGTTGTACACGCCAAGATCGGTAGGGGGTTTAGGACTCATCTCCATTCCCATAGCTATTCACATATTACGGGTAAAAGAAGCGACATGCTGGCTCCTGGAGCTCGTGGATAAGTACGCACAGGCGTGGAGGAATTGGGGAGGTTTATTTGAGGCGCATTCTGGGAAAGCTGTACTAACACCAGCGGAGAGACGTATTGCACCTTTACAGAGAGTAGCGTGGTCGACTCAAAAGAGAACGAAGGAACAGCTGAGCCAAATGCTAGGCCCGGAGAAGCAAGACATTGAGAGGATTCACAGGTACGTACAGCATTGGATGCCATTAATTTTAACAGGTTGTGACACTCAGGGATTACTCCCGAGCAAGGCGGTACTACAAGGACAGGAAATCACAGTTACAGTTGATATTGACGCCTGTGGCTGGCACGAATGTATGCCAAAACATATCCAAGCATTCTGGGGAACGTATATTTGGGCGGAAAACCCGTGGATTCGGGAAGTCTCTGGGTTTGCAGTGCCAGGAATCAAATACGACCGTATACCGAGACACTCCATCCAGGAGCTAAACATAAAACGGGTCAGCCAATCTGAGTTCCTATGGAAAGTACAAGCGGATACTAAGGGGCACACAGGTGCGAAAACTCTACGCTGGCTGGCAATAATTATTCTGTGTTCGCCACGGGTAGGAATTGGGGAGATGATAGGTCGACCACCGCCGATCGCAGTTTGGAATCCTGAAAGATCACTAGCGAAAGTCAAGTGGCATCGGGAGGCACCACACATTATTTGCGGTATTCGCTCGGACACGGGCCAAGAGGTGCGGTTTCAACAGCAACAGGATGGACTGTACTGGGTAAACATGGACGAGGACAAGACTGTACAGCATCCAGTTAAAGAAGGGAGGGTGGTCTTTGAGGCTAACCCACTTTTGCATGCGGTGCCGTGGACGGTACAAGAGAAAACCCAGAGTCAGGCGGTGGGCTTTCGATTGAGGCGTTCGTTCAAGACACTTTACAAAAGATATGTAGCGAGACCATTGCGGAGAATAGTGGATAAGTGGACAGCGAAATGTGCGAAGGACCGAGTGGCTTTCGATTGGCTTGAACAACCACCTGAAGGACTTTGGAATCACGGACACATGTTAACAGACTATCAGACTTGGACAATATATCGAGCGGCAACAATGCAGTTGAACGTCTTTTATAACGGTTATGAATCGGCGCGGCGGTGTGCAATTGACTCAGAGTGCACAGCGTCGGGGAAAGGGGTATCACACATTGTGTGGGGGTGCCGAAGAGCCCAGGATTTCTGGGCACGCCTTATCAGTCATTGGTGTGGTAACAGAATCGAAGTATCCCGGGTGGAAACGTTTCAAAGACATTGTATGTCCAGAAACCCGCCGCCTAGAGGGAGATCCATCTTGAAAGAACTAGTGGAACGTTGTGGAGACCAAGCACAGGAATGCGCGAACAGTTTCAAACGCATCTGGTGGGGGATTTGTTCCATTGGAATCACGACGCTTTGGCAGATGAGAAATGATACGATACATAAGGGGATCAAACGGACGTGTCGGGAGCAGACAAAACTAATTTGGAATAAAGCGATTGAACAAGTACAAGCTACAGCAGAATTTGAAGCCAAGGGATATCACACCCGAGTGCGAGGAGTTCAATTACAAGTGTGTATTCAAGTATTTACTAGCAGCAGAAGAGGGCAGTACCATGATCAGCGACGATTTAGACAGTTCCAAATAGCGGACTACTCAGCGAGATCAGAGAGATGCCTTCAGAATGTGCTTAGGAAATTCGTGACA